>VXBQ01000631.1:78236-192457 GCA_013400175.1 Phainopepla nitens | reverse complement strand
CTGGTGCCTCGCCTTGTTTGTGCTGCAAGTGGCCTCTGAAGGCAGGAAGGCAGAGGGCAGTCTTTGTCTTTTCTGCACAAGGCCTGAGAGGCTGTTAATACATGGCACATGTCCACGGAAAACAATAGCTACATGAGAGATGGCTGCGTCCCATGGGTGGCCTTTCAGGAGCAGGGAGATTTTGAAAGAAAAATGCTGCTGTGCCCAACTTCCCATGTGTACATGCTGCTACCAGAAGCTCCCCCTACGAATCCCTTTTCTTCAGAGCCGAAGCCAAATCCTGCTGCAGTCCATAACCAGAGGAGCGTCCTGCTGACTTCTACAGGAGACTTGTCTGAGGGTGGCATGAAATGGCTCCCAAACAGCAAATCCTTCCAGCTCCCTCCTTGTGAATTCTGTGGCCTAGCTCCACTGCTAGTCTGGAATAAGACCCTGCCCTCACCCATCGCTGGTTAACCCTTGGAGATCTGCAAGTCCTGCTGGTGGCTCCTCTGTCCATGGCCATGGAGGCAAGATGGGAATTGCTGCAGAGCTCAGCACCAAATGTGAAGTGTTGAGGACTTCCCCTATTTATCATATCAATTCTGTGTTGTTTTATAGAGTCTTTGCTCATAATGCAGAGTGCTTGCAAGCCCTGAAAAATCTGCAAGTCCTACCTAAAGATAATTTATATGAATTTTAAGAGAAATCCTTGAAAGATTTGACCCAAAGAAAAGCTTGCACTCATTTTTTATGGTTATTTTTGGCACTGCTTATCTGACTTGGAGGTATATGAAATGTCAGCTCTGGTCTCTTGCGGCTTCAGTGAGGGACTGTGAGCATTTGGGAAGAAAGTAACTGTCTGTTAGGTTTCAGCTGGAATAGTGTATTAAATTTTCAGACTAGACTTTCTTCAAACGCAGTGTTGACAGCATGCTCAACTTGTAGCACTTGGAGTTAGATGGATATTTACCAAAGTAACACATCTTAAACAATTTAACAAAAATGGAAACAAGCAAAAACCTCAAAACAAAACCCTCTTCTGACAGATTGGTAGTTGTTGTCCTAGTGAGAGTGACTTTGCCCCTTCCTCAGTTGTCAGTGTTTTTTCCCTGGGACCTTTTCTATTACACCCCCAAAATTTCCAGCCTTCTAATTACACGAAGGCATAAACAAATAGAAATAAGGACAAATAAAAGGCAAGATCCTGATGTGTTTTCAGTTGTACATTGCTCCTAATGAAAGTCATGTGTGCAAAAACCTCAGTGATTTTGTCCTGGCTTACTGAAATTAAACAAAGAATGATACCTATTTATAATCCTGAGAGTTCTGCCAGTAATATATTTTATCACTATGGTTGCAAAAAAACAAATAGCTACTGAGGAAGTATTTTTCACAAAAATGAATGAGCATAGAGGGTTCCATGGAAAGAGTTGCTGTGTGTGGTGGAGTAGTGAGGAAATGTGAAGCAAGTGAGGAGAAGCAGTTAAAAGCAAAAAGAGACTTCACTTTTATTATGGTGTTGATGTTTACTGTTCCCTTTCATTTCATCAGCTGAGTTTGCAATACCCTTCTGTCACTTACATAGGGTAGTTTTTATACTGTAGTTTCAGCAGAGAAGAAAAGCGGGATATTTAAAATAATTTTGTTTATTTGTAATTAGAAAGCAAGTAACTTAATTTCTTTTTCTTAAATTGAATTAATTGCATCTAATAAATACAATAGAGGGCTTACCAAAGTGTTCTCAAAGTAACGTAAACCACATGTACCATCCCACAAAAAAAAAAAAAAGAACATGAAAGATTGAATTTCTGAATGGTTTTATGTAGATTAATTTTCTGCGGCTAAATGCAACCAGCCTCCTTTTCTGCTGCCCCATTGTGTTCAGAGCTATTATGCATTAACTGCATACTATGGTCCCTAGAAGGGAGTGGCTGTAACACCATAATCATGAGAGGGTGAGGCTGTAGGTGAAACCACAGCAGAAATCCATCCTCAAACTCCACCTAATCCAAAAAATGCCTATTGCAGGCAATATGCTGTGTGTGACAGGTCTGAAAAATTTAATAGCAAGATTCAGACCTGCTGCTCACCCATTTCAAGGAGCATGCAGAGTTCCTTGGTGGTGGCAGCTATTTTGGGAAGACTTCTGCAAGCTGTTTGAAGAGTGAGACTCCAATCTTTACCAGGGCATTCAGGGTATGAGCACTACTCATCACCAGTGGTAATAAGCCTGAAGGTGTGGTGTTCAAATCCTGTTTGTCACACCTTCAAGGACTCCTCTAGATGAAATTTTCTTTACACTTGTCATCTTCTAAGAAAAGAAAAAAAGTGATTTATTCCTAGGGAGGGAAACTTTTAAAAAACATTTTCCGCATTAAACCTTTTTTTTTTTTTTTAGGTGCTGCACTTCTTTGTCTCTTGCAGATGTGAAGAGCTGGTTTAGGTCTGGCATCTTCCATAACCCCACATTAGTACTTGCCTGTCATAACAGGTGTGTAAAACTAGTCTGCCTATTATACAGTGAGCTGTGATTGAATCCTTTATTTATGACTTCTGCCCCACGTTGCATTAATTAGAATGCAAATTAAGTGTTTCCTGGAAAGCTGCTGTTTACTTCTGGCATACTTTACATGTTTCATTAGTCTTAGGACCCTGACAGTCAAGTTATGTCAATTTAACAAGTTATCAGTCAGCAGAGCTGCTGTAATTGTACATACACATGCACGCAGGCATTGAGGGCTGCAATGGGATGCAGACTTGGGTTTGCCTCCAGCCAAAGACATTTAAGATGTGTTGTCTTGTCTTGTCTTAGCTACTGGGCTCATCTAATTAGAGGTAAATTTTTTCCAACAGCATAGCTTGATCTTGTGCTCGAGTCTTTAACTTACACCGCTTCTGAATTTGATTTTGTGAGATGTGTTTAACTGAGAACCTCAGTTTTTGCTAGAGAGTAGGTTATTGGGCCACTGCACTTGATAGTAACTGAACAGTCTGTATCCCTGAGTAGCAGGACATGAGAATCATAGAATGATTTGAGTTGGTAGGGACCTTAAAGGTTATCTGGTTCTAATCCTCCTGCTATGGACAGGGATGCCACCCACTAGATTGGATTGTTCAAAGCTCCATTCAACCTGGCATGTTGAATGCATGAACACTTCTAGGGAAGAGGCAAACCTCACTGGGCAACATGTTCTCTGCTTTACCACCCTCTGAATAATGGATTTCTTCCTGACAACTAATTTAAACCTGCTTTCTTCCAATTTAAAACCCCTGTCCCTTGTCCTATATTTTCCCATATAAAAACTCTCTTTCACTTTGTTTCATAAGCCCTGCTGTAGGTACTGGCAGGCTATAATCAGGTCTCCTTGGAGCCTCCTCTTCTCCAGGCTGAACAACCCCAACTCTCTCAGCCTGTCTCCATAAGAGATGTGTTCTATCCCAGTGACCTCCTCTGATCTCAGTCCAGCAGGTCTGTCCTTGTGCTAAGGATCACATTGAGGTGAGTTGTGACTGAACACACCACAAATTACAGAAGCTTTTTTTTCTGTTTCAACCACAGGTGTTTAGCACAGCCTGCATTTTCATGTATGTCCCTGTTTACCAGCCTTTAGGAGCTGACACTTACTCGAGTAAAGTGGCTGTGTTCAGTACCTCTCTGGGCATGAGAGTCCCTGCTGAGGTTTGGCAGTGAGGCTGAGTCTCTTGTGTGAGGCTCTCCCACCTTCCTGGCACAAATCCACAGAACTTTGTGAGGATTGATGTCCTGTGTGGAGCTTCTCTTGTCTCTGCTTGCCTGTAGGGTGGTGGGTCTGGAGGGGAAGCCACATGAGGAGCAGCTGATGTCACTTGGTCTTTTCAGCCCAAAGAAGAGGAGACTGAGGGGAGACCTCATAGCAGTTTGCAACTTCCTCATGAGGGGAAGAGGAGGGGCAGGTACAGATCTCTTCTCTGTGGTGACAGGACCTGGAGGAAATAGCCTGAAACTGAGTCAGGAGAGGTTTAGGTTGGATATTAGGGAAAGGTTCTTCACCCAGAGGGTGGATGGGCACTGAAACAGAGAAGTGGTTGCAGCCCCAGGCCTGACATAGGTCAAAAATCATTTGGAGAGTGCTCTTGTGCACACGGTGTGATTCCTGGGGTGACCTGTGCAGGGCCAGGAGCTGGACTGTGAGGATCCAGATGGGTCCCTTCCAACTCTATGATTCTGTAGCTGTGCAAAGTGCAGAGTTTAAAGGTTACATTTTCTGTTTTGTAAAATGTTGGGAATTACATCATTTTGGAGGAAAATCTATTTTGAGGGCATAGTTAAAGAGTGAAAATGGTGATTGTTGCTGGGTTGGTGATTGGACTTGGGGATCTTCAAGGTTTTTCCAACATTAACGGTTCTATGATTCAAAAATCAGCACTACTTTCTTAACCTTTCGAGATTCTGTGATGAAAGACAAATCTCTGGATGTGTTTGAACCCCAGAGGAAGAATTTTCACGCGAGAAGGAGCTTACACCAAAGTAATGAAGAATTTGGCCCCTGGCACCGTTATTTTCCTCAGCTCCCACAGTGACAGGAGGGGGTGGAGGCAAGTAACCTATCCCATTTCTGTTTGAAAATATTTAGCTTGAGTGATGTGAAGATTTCAGTAGATCTGTGACAAGATCAAAGACTATAAATTATTTAACAGTGGTTCTACTTTTGTGGAATTATTTAAAGTATCATAATTGCAGCTCAGCTTCCCAGCCTTCATTTTCAAGTCTGGAATTCTGTTGGGAACTATCATAATCACTGAAGAGTATAATATTACAGGCTGGGTATAAAAATATCTTTTTAATGACTAGCAAATTAGTGAAATGTCTTGACCTAAATCTAGACCAAACAGAAGACAGTGTTTTTATGGAGGGGTAAGAAAGACTAAATTGTCACCACATTGTTATTCTTGTTAAATTCTCCACTACTTAAAATGTCAGTTGATTAGATAAAATTTGTAACACTGTGCATCAAGGCAAGTGATGAAGGGCTGTGTGTTACATAGTATCTTGGCATTTCTGCACTTTTGTTTTCCTTTTAATGGTAGCATGCGCATTCTGTGACTGAAACTTGGAAAAATAAAGGCTATTCATTACTTTAGTACCCTGTGAACAATGGAGATCATGAAAGGCATCGCAGGGAACTCCTCTGTGTGTTGGCTCTTCAAGAAGCAAGATGAGCCCTTGGAGGGTTTTCTCATAGGCTTCAAGTAGTTGTTGTGTGCATGATCTGCCTGGCTAAACTCTTTGTGTCTGACTTAAATAAGATCTAGAAGAGACAGGAATGTCTCACTCCATACTACGCGATTCATAGTGTTAACCAAGTCTCTGTTAACATAGAAAGAGGAATTTATTATCCAAATTCTGGTTTGCAAATGACTTAAAGGAAACTGAGCCCTTGTGTTCTTGTGTGCAATCAGTTTTCAGTGGCAAAATACTCAGTTTGATGATAGATACATACAGTGAAGATACTATGCAGATCTCTGCAGATGAGGACTCTATTTCCAATTATGTTGCAAATTTTCACTGCGATTTGGGGCAAGTCACTGGCTTTTCTGTTCTTCATTGCCCCCAAATCTAGCCAGAAGTGATCACACTGGCTGGTTTGCATGTTAAGCATTATGGTGCTGCAGCTGCATTTGCAGTGCAGAGTCTGTAATGAGAGAGGGAAATAGGACTGGTGGTGCAGACAGGCATTTTGCCTTCATGCCAGGGTGTAATAGATATTTCTGAAGCAGAGACAACATTAGTGTCCTGTGTTCACAGAACTCCTTATGCAGTAGGGCTGAAGTCTGTAACTCTGAGCACCAAAGTGAGCAAGAGGAGCCCAGAGATAACACAAGGCAGGAGCAGAGGTGGTCTCCATTCTTGCCTTTCTCTGCACACGGCCAGGGCCCACGGTGCTCTGCGTTGCAAAGACAAATGACAAATTTGTTCAGCACCTGGCTGCAATGAATGTGATTAGTCTTTAATTAATATTAATTAAAGCATGAAGCATGCATGAGCATGAAGGAGATTCATAAATTAAGTGGAAAAGACTGTTATCTTGAGAATTTGTATCCTGGTAGGACCTGTGTAGCAGGTTGGAAGCCATCTACAGCAAGGTTACACTCAGTACCTGTGTGGATTGTGCATGCATGTCAGATGTGGAATGCTCTCCCAGAAGACAAACACAATGTGAACAATCCTTTCTACTGGCTAATGTCATCTGTTAGATATCAGCCTAATTTTCTCCAGTGACACAAAGCAGGCTTCACCCTCGCTGTGCTGAGCATTTAGTTTGGCTGTGTGCAACCTAGGGCTCTGGCTCAGCTACTCCTTCAGGCTGCGTGTTGACATCCAGTGGGGATCTTGAGTCTCCAAGGCGTTTAAGCAAGATTGTATCATGGTGCAGCCATTTCTTTCACTTCTCCCTACTGAATAACTTCCTCCTACTCCTTGAAAGTATGGGAGAAATATGTTGCTTAAAGAGTTTACTCATTGTTTTACCATTCCTTGCAGTCTGGTTTTGCTGAAGTTGTGCTGACAGACCAGGAAGGGCTTAGAAAAGGACATTAGGAGAATGATTAGAGACCTGGAAACCCTACGCACATAAGCTCAGCCTAGTTAGTTTATCCAACACCGTGACCTAATGATTCCTGGATGTACTTTGAATGAAGTGCTTTTTGATTAGTGGACAGTTTTTTCCTGTCCCAGGAAAAGGCTGGACAAAATAGGAAATGAGGATTTTGTTTGGGTATTTTAATTTTGTTTCCATTTTGTTTTGTTGGCTTTTTTTTCCCCCTTAAATTGTAAGAGTCATTAAATACTGCTTTCCTGGGTGTGTGGTAAGGTCTTCATAATTTTCAGTCTTTTGAACTTAAGCTTTTCATTTCTGGAGTCAGGAGAGGGGTTTATGGACTGTGGTTGTAGGAGCTCATGGTCAAGCAGACTTGATTCTTCCACTTGCATGTGGTGGGCAGCAATGACTTCTCTGGTCCCTTCAAGCACAGTATTCCTAGGCCTGTGTCTTCCAAAAAAACCCCATCCTTTGATTTTCAAGAAGAATGAAAGTTTGAGTGAAGCAACCACTGACCTTAGATTTTCCAATAAAAGAGCTCAGATGTCCACAGTCCTTCCGCACAGCCATAAATCTGCAGTTGTACGAGCTCAGCTTGATAAGTGGTAGAAACTGTCTTTCACTGAAGAAGCTCCAAACCCCTCTCTTTACCAACAAGATTTTGCCAGGAAGTCTCTTGGTGAGACTGTTTTGTATGTAAGCAGGCTTTGGAAAGCTTCCAGATGCATTCCACACTGTACACAAACTAGACAGGGCTGAAATCTCATCTAGTGCGTGTCCTGGAATTGCTGCTCATCCCTCTTTATAATAAATGAGTGCTGTTTGGCTATAATCTTTCTAAGCTGTAATGCAGTGGCATCCTGGAGTGCAAGAGTCCTATCTTAGATGACTACATTCAAAATATACCCTAGGGACTGTTAGAGAAATTTATAATCGTCCCTTTCGAATCCCAGGATTAAATTCTAAGTGGCAAGCAAATAAATAAACAATGTTTCTCCCTAATGCCTATTTATTTACTGTAGATCAATGGAACATTCAAGGATGAAATTGGTTTTCTCAGAGGATTAAAGATATATTTAAAATAGGCTTTATTATGAGAATTAATAGTGTGGATTCTGGAGGGGTGAAGGGTTAGTGTGAGTCAGGTTATCAGAAACTGTTCTATTCTGAAAGGATGGATGATTCTATTTAGGGATAGGAGAAGAGAAATTAAGTTAAAGGATGCCTAATTTTGTTTCACCAGTTTGACATTCTGCTAAAAGGAGTCTTTGAAATTGCCTATTGTTCCTCGGAACTGGGCAAACAATGTGGAAATGCATTGGCACACGTGGCATGTGGGCTAACAGATGGGATTGCAATACCTGTTCAGGGCAGGACCTGCTGTTTGCCCTCTTTTTGTGCCCAGTCCAGAGGAGCAGATGACATCTGTCTGCGTGAGAGGCGATCTCAGCAGCTGCAGAGCTCAGCAGCTGGACTGCACCCCACTCCTGCCTCCTCTGACCAAAATATACCTGGCCATGAGGCAGGTTCCTCCTGCTCTTGGACTAGCTGTGATAATTGATGCTGCTTTCCTTCTCTAGTTTTTACCGGGCTCCTCATCGTCCTGAGTTTGGAAGGATTCTTTTGATTCTGTATTGCCAAAAGGTAAAAGAACCGCAGCAGTGGAGAGTCCAGGCTGTTTAACTTAAGTGCAGAATGGTTTGGAGCGCTGTGGATGGGACATTGTTTGCTGGCACCTCATGAAAAAACCCTAAAGCACTTTCTTTTCATCTTTGGGAAAAAAACAAAACCAAAAAGGCTGAAAAAACAATGTTATCAACCACAGAATGAAAGAACAGCCCATGCAGCCTATAAGAGCAGAGTTGCTAGACCACAATATCAGTAAGTGCCCAGGTGAACGAAAGACCTGTGAAATAAAAATATAATATTGAAAATACATTGTGTTTGTATAGAATGGTTTCTTCCTTCTCTTTCTGGTTGTTCTCTGTGGTTTCTGAGTGAGTTGCAGTGTTCTTGAAGACTGACAATATTGCAGCTCTGTTGACCAAGATGTAGGTTTCAATGTAGCCTCTACTGATGAGGGAATGAAGTGTATTCTGCATTGTACACATGGAATCTGTAAGGGTGTGTGTAGATTCTTAAAGAGTCTTCTATGTGCTGCATGCTGCATGTATCTTCTCTACCCTTATATTTTATTGGTATTGTTTCTCCTGCACATGTTTTATTTTATTTTATTTTATCTTATTGATTCCCTTTCTACTGCAAGCTTTATCCAAGCTGTTAGTTTCTCTGCTGTGATGATGGTGACACCTGAATGTTTCACTTTTAGAGCTGTAAAATTCTCCTGTTGAAGCTGTGTCTATAGTATTTCTTTCTAGTGCACAGGCAGTGGAATTTGCACCTGGAATTCTTGTGCTTCCAAGATAGGAGAGAGCCTGTTTCTAAACTTCACAGAGGCTGTAACAACACCTGAACATGGCAGGACATGAGGGAAAGTTCCTTTTGATTAATTTTTTAGCACAGTCCTTTTTTTCTGAGTTTAGACTTGCATTCCACAGGAGGCAGTGATTCCTGCCAGGCTGCTGTGGGCCACTCCAGCCAGGCAAAGCAAAACAGTTAAAAGTTACTGCATATCTGTGACTCACAGGCTTCATGTGGAAGAAAGGAATGGCAGTGATCGAAGCAACTATGAGAGAGAATAACTGAGGCATTTGATTATTGATGGTTGAAATCTGAAAATGAAGGAGGGAGACAAATTTGAGTACTGGATAGGGAATAGGAGCCTGAAGGAATGTGGAAAATACATACAGTGGCAAAAAGAGACACTGCAGAGGTCTATAAATGATGCAGGAAATTGTGAAGGCTAAGATACAGTTGGGGGACTGATTATATATATGTGATTGGACTTAAAAATTCTTACAGGTGTCTGGAGAGGTTATGTAAAAAAGAAAATTTTCATGATGGGACTAAAAGGCATTGATAATTGATAACTATAGGCTCTGCTTTTGAAAGGTCCTGAGTATTTTAAATGATGGGAGAGATGATTGTAGGCTTTGCAAATGAACTCTTTGTGTTGGGAGGAGGTGAAATATTCCTTTACACTTTGTTTGAGGACTGGAGTTTTGGGGTTGTTGTCAGGAAAATGCTTATGGATGTAAACTGCATTTTTTTTAAACTCTCTTTAATTTAAAAACTCTTTGTCCCATTTGCTGCATTAGTCTTACAGTTCTTGCTTTAGGCTTATATTAAAAGTTGGCAGTCTCAGCTGGAGGAAAACTAGGGGATAGGTCAGATGCTAATTAATTTCATGCTAATTGTGCCATAATTTGAAATCCAGTGGATTAGTTTTCTGTGGGAGAGCTGAAATATGTGGAAAGACAAAAATGAATAAGGATAATTAATCCCTGTAAAATTGCTTGGGATGCTCTAAGAATAAAGGGTTTGTTGTTGCTTTTATTTTTTGTTTGAAATGTTTTAAAGGCGCCCGTGCTGTGGGTTATATGGAAGATTCATTTCTGCTGAAAAACAAGTTTTTGTTCCTGAAACACCTAGAAGAAATACCTCAGTGGCTAGCCAAGCTCTTGCTGAGGGCTCCCTCCTCACAGGATGAGTGTTTGGATTTGGACAGAGCTCCAGTTTCCCCACGAGGGGAGGGTAGTCCAGACATCTGAGCTGAGTGCCTGGGAGGAAGAAAACCGTACTTATCATGGGATCATAGAGCGCTAAGTTGGGAGGGGACCCTGAGGATCACCTTGCCCAAACTTTCTTGGCAAAAGCACAGTCTAGACTAGGTGGCCCAGTACCCTGTCCAGCTGAATCTTGTAAGTTGTCTATTTATTTATTTTCTAGAAGTAGACAAGGCTGGAATGGACAAGGGATGGATGCCAACCACTTCTCGCTCTCTGCATTTCCCTCCTGCCGAGTGGGAGGTTGACTTGGAGCCAGACTGGGGGGAGTAATTTACTGCTGGCCTCTAATGGCTATAAATTACTACATGCCCTGGGGAATTGCAGCTGTAAAGGTGGAGCTGTGACTCCGAGGTGGGTCCCATACTCACCACCTCTAAGGTTGTTCTTTTACACACGGAGAGCCAAGCTCTGGCTGACATCAAAAAACCTGCCCTGTGTTTCCAGGCTGGTCCCATACAAAATGTCTCTGATTATTGGAGTTTTCTCCATAGGTATTGCCAGTCTACTAGAGTTCAGCAGTGTAATTCTGAACCTCTGGGGAGCAGTGACTTCTCGAGAAATCGTCTCTTGTTCTGAAATCCAAGGAGCTCCAACTCAATGAGGAGCCAGGGGGGAATGGCACCAATTTCACCACTGAACTTTTGTTTTGCTTTCTGCTTCTGAGCACCATGCAGAAGTTCAAATAACATTACAAAGCAGAAAGCTTTATGATTAATTATGCCTGGTACAGGTATAATTTAAACATATTGACTTGTCTGAAGTAAGTGCCAGACGGTGCAATAGGGGAGACAGGAAGTGGCTGGTGGAGATTGCTGAACCAAGCTGGAATAAGAAGTCAGGGAGAGGAAGCGCATCATCATTTAACTTTGCTTGGCAGCTCAGCAGAAAACTGATGCAATTGCTGATGGACGCTGATATCAAAGGGAGAAAAATCATGACAAATTCTTTGTGCTTTTAAAATTAATGTAAAGCTAATCAATAGCTTGACTTGGTGCAATATAAAAATGTAGTACTGGGACCTCCATTAAAATGATTTTTCTTTAAACCTATATTCTGGGATTGCTATTAGAGAGGCTTTAGAGATAATAACGGCAGTAAGAAGAGAGCTTTCCAATTCCCACCAGGTTGTTGCATTTCACAGCAACTAGTCTGTAGCTGTGCTGGGAACTAGGTAATGTCAGCCCTTGAAAGATTATGTTTTCTTAAGAGTTTTTTCTTTGCAGACTAGTGAGTCCCTAGGAATATTTAAGATAGCACTTAAATGGGGTCAGGGATGGAGAGAAGAAGAAACCATTTGACTGTACTAGACTCACTGTGCTAAAAGAGACCTTGACTGTTTTTCTTGTCCCCCCTCTCTCTTTCTCTAGAAAACTGTTACCATATGTGAATCTGTGAGCCGCAGTTCAGAATCCAACCAGCTGCCTTAGGTTTCTGATAACAGATCATATTGTAGTGAGGGCTCTCTTACCTTTGATAACCCATGTGTCTAAAATCAGAATGTGTGTATTCTTCTCAGCTTGGTGGGTGTGTTTTATCACCCTGTGCTCACATTCTTCACTCTCTCACTCAAGCTGGTCATAACTGTTCAGTGGTTATGACTGTGCCATCTGTAAAAGCGTTACATGGCTCTCCATGGTCCTGCCCAGAGACGTCTATTTCTCCTAAGTCGTGTCTCTGTGGGTGCTGGTCACAGAGACTCCAAAACTCAGCACTTCTGCAGCTGACTGGTGATTCATGCCTCCAGAGTTCCATGGTGCTGGGGGTGCTCAAGAGGTGAGCCTTCTGCCCAATGCATTTCTCTCTCCTCCTTTCCTGAAATGCACTGGATGTCGTGAAATCACAGCTATGCAAAACATTTGCACCAAGAGAGAATGTTGTGCAACTAGGTGAAATTTGCATAGTGTGGTTTTGGAAATGGCTTTTTTTTTTTTTTTGTCTATGCAGGGCACTATTCCGGGTGTTCTGGTTTTACTTTTCTTGTGTGAGTAGCCTCTGCTCTGAGAGAGCTGCAGGGTTTGCTGGACTTACCTTTAGGGAATACAAAGTGGGTTCATCAGGCTTGCATCTTCTATCACCTCAAATGTGATCTGAGCTTCCCCATCATCTCAGATTAAATCTCCTGTAGAATTTGCCAAGGCTGAATCATGGTTCTGTAGCAGCTTCTCCGCTTTATTTTTCAGAGGTTCTAGATGAGATGATTTTGTGATTTGGAGCTCCCCGTCCTACACAGCTGTCACCACTATATGTGTGGATGAGATAAAGTTGCAAAATGTTTTGCTGCCCTTCTCCTGAGTTGGTCCTGGGAGTTTTTTGATGGTAAGTTACAACTTCATCAGCAGTGCTTACAGAATAACCCCACTGCAGTTCCCTTTTGACAGCAGTGGTCACAAATATGATGTCTCTATAAATCTGTTTTTCACCTTAGGCTGAATTTTTGCATCTACTCAGGCTATGACATTGCTAATAACCCATTAAATGGGGCTGAAGTGAGTCCAAAGAACTACCTTGGTGTGACTCTTAAACATGGCATAGGATTTGTGATTCAGCTCTTAGGGTTTCATTTACATAGATGGGGACATGGGAATGAAGGGAACCTCCTAAGCTTAACATGAGCATCTGGATGGGATGGTAACAAAGTGTCACTGTGGGAGAGATTTTGAAGGCATGGAGATGGCATTGTGAGTTGTTCTGAAAGCTGCCAATTGTTGTCAGTATGTTGACAATTATTTTCAATTTGTTTTGTTTTGGTTTTTAATTGTGAAAATGTTCCCAGAAGCTTAGTAAATGAGGACATGTTCTTATAAATATTGAGCTAAAATGTAAAAGCTCACATGGCCCAGCTTTGGTTATGAAACCCGCTTCTTGCAGTTGGTGTCATTCTACCCCTTGAAGGCCTGTGTTGAGAAGTGGTGCCTCTAGCTGTAAGATGAAGGTATTTATCTCAGCCTACAATGAGATAAAGCTTAGAATATGCTTCTTTTAAGCTGCACATGCAGCCTTGCAGATGGATTTAACCCCACTCCAACACATGGCTCTGTTTGTGGACATAGGGTTCCAGAAAACAACAATATATTCTGTATGATATTTATAAGCTCCATGTAAAACTGCTGAACCAGAACACCTAGTCTTCAAAAATTAAGATAAGGATTGTGCTTGCAGATGTGTTTTGTAGTTAGTTTTCTTTCATCCCTTAGATGTCTTCTTTTTCAAAGATGATGGAGGTTGTTGAAACTTCTGGTTGTCCAGTGCATTCAGAAATAGTTTGTGAAATACCACCTTGAGTGGGTCTGAGAGATTTCCTCCTCCTTTTGTGCATGACCAAGATCAAAATTAGGTGACTTCCTCACAGAAGTTTAATTAGCTATTCCCAATAGTGTAGTGGGGACCTGGGAGCTCTGGGTAACCATCCCAAAGCCAGTTTCTGAAAGCCAAGTGTGCACTGACTAGGGCTGAAATAGTGCATTGGGAAGATTTTTAGCTTCTTGCTCACATATTGACATGAGTCTTATGGAAAATGTGGAACCTGTACCCTTACGTTATTTACCCGCTAATAACATCTCTGTTCTTGCCTAAACAGTGAAAGGCAAAATAATGAGCAATCTGTAGACTAGAGACTTGAATTCCACTTGATTTCTTGATGGCTCCAAGGAGCCCTCCAAATGAGTACTCCAAATAAGTACTTGCTTAGAGTGTAAGTTATCCCTCACATAAGTGAACATAAGTGTCAGAATTTAGCTCTTTTGTTTCTGAAAACCAATGTTTCTAATTCTATGCATTTCAGTTCTGCAAACTGTTTATCATGGCTAGAGAAAGTAAACTTGCAAGGATGGTAAGTTTTGCTTTGGTGCTGATAAACCTGCTCCTACAAATACTTTTTAAATGCAGAAAAACCCCTGCTGACTTGTGCAAAGTAACCCCTTGATTTATAACCGTTCAAGATTCAAAGCACTGAAACTCATCTGTGAGAAGGAAATACAATAAGAGAAGTTATTAGGAATTCCTCTCCTTATGGGCTTTTCCGTGTCTTCTGTGGTCCATCTGTGAAATGGACCATGAGGAGGAAGCATAGGGAGTGGGAGATCAGCATAGTGGGAAGACAAAAACAATGAAACCTCAATGAATTGATGATGAAAGGAAGGGAGACAAAAAGACTCCAAAGTGAGCTATGGGTGAGCTGGGGGAAAAGAAAGGAGAACATAGTGTCTGAATGCCCAGAGGAAAAGATGGGGCCACAGAACTGTCGGCCAGTTAAGCAAAAATGAGGAGACGAATGAATGGGGAGAACAGCAACAAGCTGATGCAGTTTGCAACGTGCAGAATTAGAAACAGAGTCTGCAGACAGGAAAGGAATACATTTTGCCTTTTGTGTTTTTATTGAGTAGGACCTTGTCCTGTTTTCAGCTGGGATACAGGTCATTTTCTTCTTAGCAGCTGGTACACAGCTGTATTTTGGGTTTAGGATGAGAACAGTGCTAATGCACTGATGTTTTGGTTGTGTCTGAGCATTGCTTGCCCTAAGTCAAGGACTTCACAGTGTCTCATGCTCAGCCAGTGAGGAGCAGCACAAGTGAGGGAGCATGGCCAGGATAGCTGACCAGAACTGGCCAAAGTGATATTCCATACCACAGAACATCATGCCCAGTACATAAACTGGGGGAAGTTGGCTGGGAGGGGCTAACTACTGCCTGGGCTTTGGTCAGCGGGTGGCAAGAAAATGTGCTGTGCATCACTTGTCTATTTTAGTTTTTTTCATCTCTCTCTCCTTTTTTTATTACAAATATCATTATTATTATTACTGGTAACACTGGGTTTGGGGTTTTTTTAAAACTTTGTTTTAGTATTAAACTGTTCTTATCTCAATGCATGAGTTTTCTTTTGTATTTAGTTTCCCTGATTCTCTCCTTCCCACTGGTGCAAGCAGCTGCTTTGGGACTTAGTTGCTAGCTGGGGTTAAACCATGACAGACCTTAATCTCTGAATGGTTTACATGTCTTAGAGGACCAACTGGAGAAATTGGGTGTGATGCAGAGTGAATGAGAGGGACAGCATCTGGCTCTAAATTTGCTGTACTCCTTCTGCTTCATGTCAGTGCCACAGAATAAAGCTTTGTATTAGGGAAATTGGGACCTCCATTAAAAATGTGTATCACGTTAGGTGATATATTACTCTTCCAAACCCCGGTGTCGAACATCCAAAAATAGCTTGCCATGGACATGTAAGGCAGGTCACAGGCTCTGGTGAACAATATTTAGTGTTCCATGGGGATGGGGAGAAATGCTCTAATGAAATCACCAGCCTTGAACTAAGCTGCTTTTCTTAGGTGGCTCCCCCAGACCTCAGGAAAAACGTGTCTGTGCAGGTTCAGCCAAGCTGCCTGTTGAATAGTTTGGCCAAATGCAGGAAGCAAGATCTTTGACCTTCTGCAGTGTCCTCATTGTAGACGCATGCATATAATTTCCAGTAATTTAACAGGAGCTTTAGTTTGAAAAAGATTTGGGTTTTATTACTTTCATTCATCATCATTAACTCATGCCATGTGGCGGAGAGGAGGGAATGACATATTTCCGCAATTAGATTCAGTATTTTGCATGAAAAAATGAGCTGTTACAGCAAATGCTTCTTTTGAAATAGGGACTAAAACCAATGGAAACAAAAGTTGTGATGTGTGCTTGGAAGACAAGAGTTAAAAAGGATATTTTTACTATAAAGTCTTCTTTAAGTTGTGGTTAGAAATGATTTAACCTTCTAACCTGTTCCTACCGTGTACTTGGCTTATGTTCAAAAAATGTTTTCATCCAGTGCCTTGATGCACTTCTAATTTGTCTGTTACAAATGCGTTCTATTTCTGCTTACTCTTAAAAGGTGCTCTGGCTTCATCTGCTGAAAGTACCTTTGTGCAGGACTGCTTCAGTGTGCAGGGGGAGTGTGAAATTTCATTTGATTTTAAGTTCGTGTGGGTTTGCTTTGCTTGAATTTTGATTTAGCTGAGCCCAACAACTTAACACAAAACACAGGTAGGAAAATTGTATTTCCTATGGTGCGGAATGCAAAAGGGATTAGCTCTTTGGAGTGGCTTGCTTCTGGGCTGAGATGCACTTCAAATATTTTGCTACACTTTGTTTTTTAACCCTTTGCTGAGGAAGGGCCTGGTCCTGTTCTCCATGAAGCCAAAGGGAAGTTTCCCATCATGGGAACAACATGGGGCCTGATGTAGGTAATGAAACCCAAAACCGGGTGAGTTTTATGTGGCTGAACGTTCTAGCCAGCATTCCTCACCACTGTGTGTGACACATTCTCCCTTGATAATCTAATGAAGAATATGTGGAGAGCCAAACATGTATGTTATTTTACAGAGCAGGCTGCATTTTCGGTAATTTGCCTTTTCTCCTTGTATGCATCTCATTCTTGAGAATGTTCACATGAGCCAGTACTCCTGATAGCTTTTCTGCTTCCCTTCTTGGAATGTTGGTTTTCTTTTCTGCATGTTCAATTACATGTGCACATTCAGCTATCATTAGTTCCTCTCCACTGGAGGATATTTTGCAGAGCTCTTTATGCAGCATTCGTAATACTCTCATCTATGGTTTGGATTTCTTACTGACAGCAGAAGTTCAATCCTTTTTGCTGCTGTTTTATTCATTTTATAGCTTTATCTAGATAAACTACTTGCAAGTTCTATAGTGGAATTCTAGTAATTTGGCTGAATTTACCCCTTCTAATTCAATTGTGCATTGAATTCTGTTCAAATTTATATTTATTTGTACTGGTTTTAAGGCATTTAAAAATGTAAGGTCCTCATTTATCAGGATTTCTCTACTGATTGCATTCTTACATTGTTGTCATAATTCTCACTGGGTTTTTTTGTTGTTGCTGCTCTCGCTCCTCTTTGGAAAAATGATTCTCATTGTTTGATTATGCTTGCCAGCTCATTTCTGTTTCAGGAGGAAAAAAAATGATCTTTTGCATTACTGGATTACTCTATTACCTATGTTAGCAGTGAGAGTGTCTGTGTCTAGCTGTAGGTGATGGGGAGATGTACAGAAGCAAACCACTGTAGTTTCTCCTTGCACCAGCTGCCCTCAAGTCTGTTTTTGTTAGAATATCTGCCATGAGAAAGGCATTGAAAATGTCATCTAAACTCGGTTTATAACATATTTTCTTGTGACCTTACCACAGGCATGAGAGGAAGAATTCAGATCTAGTTTGTTTTCTCTTCTGAACCTTTGGAAGAGCAGGATTCCTGCCTGGCACTCTTAGGAAGGTTAAAACTTGTCCTCCTCACAAGGAGTATGTCTGGGGCCTCAGTTCTTACTCCTCATTTCAAACATACACAGAGGTCAGCACAAGACTGGAGTAAAAACTTTCTGGTTTGGATGTATTTTCATGACACTATACTAGAATGCAGTCTCTAACATTTGGTGTAAGTGTCAGAGAAGAAACTACACCAATAATTTACTACTTTTACTAATAATTCATCTGGCTATTGATCTAGGTTGAGTTTGGCTCCAGCTCTGCCCTTCAGCGGCTTTTTTTTGTAAACAGGTTTTTCTTATCTTCCTGAGTCAGGGTTTGACATTCCCACTCTGTGCAATAAATTACACCTGTGTCTTCAGTACCATGCTAATGCCCGGATTTAGTGACAAAAGGCAGGAATTTGAGCTCAACTTTTTATCTTGGAAGGCTTTGCCTTTTCCATTACTCAGGCTCCACACTGAAACTTCTTTCTCTCTGCCCCCTTTAATGCCTTTACAGAGGGAAGAGCAGACTGAAACAAATTCATTTCCCATCTTTGGAAACCTATGTTTTAGTCTACCTTCTTAAGTTTTTGGGGTTAAATTTTAATTAAATTTAAAGGTAAAATGTGGAAGGGTCACAAGATTATTCATGTAAGAAATGTATCCATAGAAGCAAATACACTTTCTACATTCAGTGAGATTATTAATACTAGGCAAATTTACTGAAGAAATTCTAGGATCAGGCCCATGATATGGAATTTGATTTAATTCACTCATACATAATGATTACCCACAGCTCTGAGCAGATGTAGTAATGACTACAATTACTTGCAGATCATTTTTTACTATGATTAAATCTGTACATTATATTATTCTTGAGGCAGCAGTTTTTAATATTCAGCTTGCTCCACTCCCTCATCAACATTGACTGTATACAAGCTTAGAGGCAAATCCTCAGTTCAGCAATGAATAGCTTTTTGCCAGGAGCAATTGTTGGTTTGTGTTGGACTCCTTTGGTGTTTGCATCTAATGCTCCAAGTTCAGCTTTGGAGCATCAAAATTGCATGTGTGTGTGTGTGTGTTTTCAAATGAATTTCAATTGTGAAGCCCCCCTCCAGCTTCAAGACAGAACTTTCAGAATAATGCTGTGTGTGCAAATAGAACTGTCACCTGTGGTGTGTCTCAGTGACCAAGGACTGAAGCAATGGAGTGACCAGCAAGCTGGCCCAGAAGTTTGGTCATCCCCTAGGAGCTTTCAGCTGACTCAGGTTGGTTTTGCTGGAGCCAGCAGATTTCTGTGTTCCACTCTTGGTTCTGCCCGAGTCTCTTTGCTTAAGCCTCGAGAAGTCTACAGACTGCCTTTTGATTTGATCAGGGAAGCAGCTAATTTGAGAGCAGAAAGACTTGAATTGTGCTAGGGAATGCTGAGGGTATGCAAAGGTCTGGTGCTGGTGGGCATGTGGGAGAACAGGACTATTGGAACAGGGCATTTGCCAGCTGTTTGTCACTTTTTTGATATTCGTCTCATCTTTTAGAGTAAGTACAGCAAATATCGCAAATAGACCAAATGGAAATAAATTTAACTGAACATTAAAAAGTCACTTTATAAGCTTGATTGTTCTATTTTTGGTAAAAAAAAATCTTTCTGAGAAATGGAGACCAGGTTAGAGAAAATCAGAAGGGTATCACTTTCTGAAGATTTTTTAATTAAGAGAACAAGTTTCATCCGCCAGCTCCTCCCTCAATATTTCCATTTCAGCAAAATGAGACTTGTCAAAAAATACTCACCACTCATGACTGTGGTTCTTTATCCACATAGGGAGGATCACTGCATCAAACAAAGGCATCTGTCAAAGTTCTTGTCATCTATGTTTGTTTCTGGATTTGTTTTTCTAATGAAAGCCATGACAAAACCTCTGATTATGATGAGGCAATTTTTAAAAGCAATGAATTGTGGCTGGGAGGTGAAAAGTTGTTTGCCTGTAGAATTTCTACTCAGCTGGGTGACCAGGAAAGAACCTGTTAAGGAACATTTTATTTCATGTTGCTTCATGGCTAATAGTCTTGATTTCTAGTTAGCAGTAAATTTTAGGAATGCTTTTCATTGCAGGAGATGACCTAAACAAAATTCTGGAAAATTACTACTCATAAACACTTCCTGTTGCAAAACCCATAATTTTAAACCATTGCATTGCCCTTAGGGCAATGTGATAAAGGAGCAGAAAGAGAAAAAAAAAATAAAAGACTGATTCACAGTAAAATGCCAAACTGCATGTGTAGAAATCAATTCTTTGCACAAAGCAGCTGAAAGGAGGGTCAGTATTCTTAACAATTATATTTATCTTAATGATTAGCTGCAGTAACACTCAGGAGCAGTGGACTCTGCATTGATTACAAGAAAATGATGCAAGTGGCTCGATGTGGATGAATGATGTTCTGGAGTGACATGTTGATGTCCTTAGATTGAACAAAGCCCCTGTGTTTTATAAGCTGGCCTCTGGTCAGAAAGGGTTACTGTGATCTGCAATGTCTCGAGGTGTGCTAATAGCAAGGTGGGTAAGAGCTGACATGATACTCAGGGTTTGGTTTTATAAAAAGTCATTGACCACTTTAAGGGACACTCTTAGCACTCTAGGCATAACTGCAAACCTGGAGGCCATTTGTCATAATGATTATTACTAGGTGGTTAAGCACTTGAAAGGCTACCACTTGATGCAAGACCTTCCCTATAAAAGCTTGGCTATAGGTCGGTAATTTGCCAATATTCCTGGGTCAGGAGAAAGCAGCTTAAGATCAGAAATAATAATAGAACATTTTAAAGCTGACAGTACAATGCCAGAAATGGGGGAAGTATTAATAATGTTCATGATAAAAAGACCCTATCAGGTTTAGGGGGAGGAAAAGAGTCACAAAGGAATCTAGTTGAAGATTTGAAGAGATACTTCAAAGGGCTTCATTTATATAAAAGGAAAGATTAGCCCAAGAACAAAAGAATAGGAGAGGAGTTTGCAGGTATAAACCCAGCAGAAGAATTATAATAATGTCATACATGGGGTATTTGAGTGAAAAGCTAAAGAGAAATTAAAACAAAGCTATCTTTAAATTTTTCAAACCAATAACGTCATTAAGGATATCCTCCAAAAGTTAAGATGAGGGTTTTTATGGAATGCTGCTGTAAAACTTAATTTTGAACGCAAATGCAGTGCTGGCACGAGGAGGGATAAGAAAAGCAGCAGAGGACTTACAGCCACTTCCATACACAACCTAGGGCCAAGTTCTTCAGTTCTTAGGGAATTTCACTGCTTTTGTGAAAAAACAGCAACTGTAATTTCTTCTTCTAGGGCTTAGAGTGTTGTCCAAGAGCTTAATAAAACAACGTGAAGGAAAGCTCATTTGCTTGACTTTGTATGCAAGTTCACATTTGAAACTGAAGAGCAAACAGTGCCATGAGATACCCATTGTGGCTCATGAATGGAAAATGAATTATGTTGTTCAAGTATCATGTTCACTTGCATATTTCCACGTTGCAAAACAATGGCTTACAAAATACTGCACGCAGCATGCCTATAATTTTGGGTTGGAGTTGAAGGGCAATTTAGTAATATTTTGCCCAAAGGCTCCAAGCAGCATTGACACAGTTTTGGCGCCTTGTGATGATCCCTTTTTGAAGACACAATAATGACCTGGTTTATGTCCCAGGGAGCTTACAATCTAATTGAAGATCCAAGAATGCTGATGATAAACAGGAAGGGAAAAAATAGATGAAGGGAAAAGGATAATATCCATTTACCTACTGATAGCAGCAGTACCTGTCCTCTCTACTGCTGTGCTTCCATTCAAGCACTGTTCAATGCCTGTGACATCCCTACTTCAGCAACAACGTGTACTAATTCTGAGGCTCAGCAGCTTGGGTTGACTGAGCTCTTCAATTAGTCTGGATGGCTAGAATTTCTTTTGGATTGAGGGAAAGGTGTGTATCTAGCTTTCTGCTGCTCCTCGTGCTTGTACCTTAGTTTTCAGATGCTTTATTCAGTGTCACAGTAGAAGGATGTAGGTAAGCTGTAGCCCCACGTGTTGAGGCTCTGCTGCTGTCAGATCCTGGGCCATGGCCAGTGTGGAAGATGGGAAGGAGCTGCTTGAGATGTCTGCCCTTAGATGGTGGGGAGGTCTCTTCTTCCCAAGCTGCTGGGAGTCCAATGCAAAAGCTGCCTCATTTCTCCCAGGAGAAGGCAAAGGCTGTCCTATCTGCAGAATTTAGGTTAAAAAAATATCCTTCTGGAAAAAAATGAGCAGTTCTGTGGAGTAGACCCTGCTAATTGACTTATTTTCCCAGCGTGACCACCTTTTTAGAGAGAGACGCTTTTAGACCCACATGCATCTCATTGGCAGCTCTTGTAAATAAGTTGGAACTATTTTTCTCCATCAACATCCTGATTTCTGTGCAGGCTCTTTTCATGTCTTGATTATTTTAGCCCATTGTTCATTGTTTGCAGAGGTACTGTATACACACTATTTTTAATTGACTATCCAAATGAATTACTGTTGCTGATTTGGTTACACTAAACCCTGTTCTGTTATCAAACAAATTTGCTGTCAAATGAAAGATCAATGTTATTATACTATGCCCCACTTCATGGATTAAAAAGGGTATTTATTCTAATTAAACTAACAAGAAAAGCACACAGAATGTTCTAAAAATGGGTAGCACTTATAGTCACAGCTGTTAACAAATGTGGTACATCTGATTCAAGATAAAGATACAAAGGAAGAGCAATTAGAATTCAATAAATTAAACAGGATCTTAGGACCAAGGTTACAGTAAAAGACAATAGTTTTAAAGATGCCTATAAGAGAAGGTAATTTACTGTGTATGACTTAAAAGCATAAAATTTTTCAATGTTGCAGTTCTGGATCAACTACATAAAATGATGATGATTGCCATTATAAATGGTTCTGAGGATGGACATGTCTTATGTACTTTTTTTTTGCTCTTGTGAGTAAATGTGTAGGTAAGAATTCTTCCAAGACTAGAATGCATGGCTATCAATCATTTATACTAAGCACAGACAGTCCTGCTCACCTGTCATGGCAGAAAGTGCATTTATTCCTTTTCTGAGCAAGCTGCAGTAAGACCTTTCTTTCATTGTGGAATGTAGGCTTACTGTGTTACNTTTTTTTTTTTTTTTTCCGTTTGAATTGTAAGGAAAAAGAAAATACTTAGTTGGTTTAACTTGGTCTCACAGTGCACCAGACAGAGCTGTACATTATCTTTAGGCTTTCTTAGCTTTACATACAGTCAGATAAGTTTTGGCTCCTTCTGTCTAATGCTGTTTCCTCTAATGGTTGAAGAAATGGAACATTATACTACCTAACGTGTGGGGGTCACATTAATCACAGAAAATTCTTTTAATGTCTCAGAAGTAACTGTCAAACTGGACATACTGAATCTATTTAAACTAAAGCATGCCATTTTTTATCTACAGTGATCTTTAATTCACATAAAAGGGTCAAGAAAATGTGATTAAGTGACAGTTTTAAAATGTACTATAATATTAAATAGCTTGATTAAGTGACAACTATAAAATGTAATACAATATTAAGTATCTGGCTGTGTCCCAAAAGAACTTTAAAGTATTTTGAATGGTTTGGGAATTCTCTAACCCAACATGAGTTACAAAAGAGCATTTTTATTAAACATAAACAAGTGAACTCAGAAGAAAACCCAACAGATAATGTCTTGTCATGGTGCAAATAGTGTCAGTCCTGGCTTCAAATTAAAATGAGTGCCTTCTCAAACAAGATCCAAAGGAAACAAATAGGACTTCTTCTAATGGTGCTGCCCTCCTGAGCACACAGGAACAAAGAACCTTCTGGCTAAAGATGTACACAGAATAGTCTAGTGGGTCAAGTAGCCACTTTTACGTTGTGTGGCTAAATGGAAAAAAAAGCTCATATGTTGCTTTCCTAGCTTTCCAGGTCTGAAGTGTCTGTACAAAGATGTGCTTATCACTCTGGGGAGTAAAACTCTCAGAGATCTGCAAATTCCTGTTTGGCTGGTGTGCCCTGTACTTTGTCAGGAGCCTGTGTGTGCCATCGGGCTTGAAAAAGAAAATTGAAGTAAGGGAAGTGCTTTAAAGGGTGCAACTTGATCAGAATATGACCTTTGGGACTATGAAAGACCTAGCCTTTGAAAAGAAAAGAAGGATGATCGGTGGGGAGAATGTGATTTTTCAGCAGGTTCATGGAGAGCTGCATTAGTGGTTATCAAGCTGGAGAAGCCAAGAGAAGATGTGTTGCTCACAGTTCACTCTCCAAGGTGTGGAGTACTGAAAGGAGACCTGGTATGTAAAGCACTGAGACATTTTGGGGTCACCTTTGTGAGGAAATATAGTCCCCAGTGCTGTCTGTGTAAGCATGAACAGGCTGCATGAACTGGGGAATTGTGTTGTCTCACCTCTTTGTACCAGATTTAGCTTTTAGTTGTCTCTTTTCAAACCATAGAAATCTATGGTTTCACATGTGTTCACTTGTCGGTTTAGTGTTCTTCGGCGTTTTAAATTCCCTTGGAATTTTAGTTTCACAGCTTTTCCCTAGGTGAAGGTGGGAAATTTGCTGAATTTGGGCATGGGCATTTTGAAACTCCAATCTGTAACACATCTAGTCATTCAGTTTCATTTGTTCTTGGTGTTTCCTGGGTTTTCATATCTAGTCATTCAGTTTCATCTGTTCTTGGTGTTTCCTGGGTTTTCTTGAAGGCATTCAAATAGATGTGAAGCTCAGCAGTTCTCATGCCTAAGATATTGGAAGCAGAGTTTGAGTGGTATGGGGTGAATTGATAGGAAATGTCCACAAACAGGGTCATGGAGTTTTCTTATTAAATGGCATCCAATTTTAGGTTACAGGAGCTCCAGCCCTTCTGGTGAGCTTCTTTGTGTCTAATGTGTGGTACAGGGTATACAACCACTCACTCCTCTACATGCATTCATATACAGAGCACATATGAATGAAGGAAAACACTCCCATACTGTGCTGCTTCTGAGCAGTTCTGGAGTTTTCAAGTCAGATGCTAAACCAGGTTTGGCATACATTTTCCAATTTCTTCGTGCTGAGCAGTGTCTTTTGCATTTTCTCGGGGGCTATGTGGAGAATGGAGATGGTTTCCCTTTAAATATTGGGAGCCACTCTGGAGTTGTAGTAGTATCTATCACAGATGAAAATACTATAACCATGTTTCTTTGTAATCCATTCATCGGTTTATGGACCCCAGATCCTCAGGAGAGGGACACAAATCCACATAATGTTCTTACATGCTGGCTTTCGCATTTGGATCTCTGATGTAGCTGACAGATGTGCAAAATCCCATCTAGCCAGATATCTCCCTTCTGACTACACAATCCGTGGAGATCGAGAACACACATTATTCCAGTTACAGCCTTGAATCCAGGCTAATAACTTTCCCTCCTGATCTGCTGGTTTCAGATGCCATCCTATGAATTAGGCTTCTTAAATGTTATCCTTAGTTCAGGACAATGCATAAACTTTGCTATTTCCTAAATTCAATAACTGAATTACTTGTCAGCTCAGTAAGTGACAGAGCATAAATGAGACTTAATGACCAACCACCCTGCTGCAAAACCTTAAATACGAAGTTTTGTGTTACTGATCTAAGAAGCAAAGGAATTGTCACAGCAGGGAGGTGTGAGATCTATCAAGACCTCTATGCCCTTTTTAGAAATGTCCAAAAGCAGAGGATCCAGGAAAGGATTTTGGAAGTTAAAATTTAGGTCTCTGCCAGTCAGCACTGGGTTTCAGTTTTAAAATTTAACTGTTGTCCTTGTAAGAGGAAACCTCATGCTTTGTCTTTGAGTCTCAGAAGCACCAGTAGAGATGTTCCAATTTGATGATTCTGCAGCAGGCACAGTTACCTCTGGAGGCTGAGCTCCTGGGTACGGTAAATCCTCCAATATTTGCAACTAAACATGTCACAATTTATATGTCAGAGACAAGGTAGTTGGCTTGTGGGGGTAGGAGTCACCCTGACTATCCAGCACCTGCACTGTAATGTTAGAGAGGATTAATATTGCAGTGGAATTATTTCTGACCTTAAAATAATAATATTCACAGTGGGAAAACCAAACAGACCAAAAAGAACACAAGGAGATTTCAGCAACTGTGCTGCTCCAAAAGAAAAGAAAAGAGAAAAGAAAAAAGAAAACCAGTTGTCTCAGTTCTCCTTAAAGCAAGAGCCCATACTTCAGCTGAGATCAATGGTTTATAAATACTTGAACCACATACACTAACAGTATATACATGTATTTTAATTTTTTAGGTAATATGCATGGCTGTTAGAAAATGCTGCAGTCACATCAGGGGTGTTCTGTGGGGTCTTTTCCACCTTCATCTGCTTTTCTTTGGGGTACTTTACCCACAGAGGGAGAAATTTGATTTCTGATGAGCTGGTTAATTTTCACACTCTCTCTCCACTTCCACTGTGCTTGTGGAGATATATGTGGTCCTATAGAAGAATAGCTGCTTGCTCCTGGACCCACTGGAGCTAATTTCAAAAGGTAAAAGATTCATCTAGGTGGCCCATTCTGGATTTTACGGCCAGCTAAGTGATTGCAGCTTGTGAAGAAACAGCATCGAGGTGAAGAAAGAACCCAGCAGAGCACAGCTCTATTCAGGACTGGGTTTCCTGGGGATTACAAGGGAGGGTGAGGACAGGATCCCTGTGTTGGGACTGACTCCCATTAGGTGAGATTCCACTAGGAATTACCGAGCTGTTCTGGTTGTGCAGCGTTGTGCATGCTTCCGTATGGGAAAGCAACCCAGCCTGTTCCATTTGCAGCTGGTGACACATTTGTTGGTAGCATATGCACAGTCTGGGTGTTTGCTTTCATGATGAATCCAGGCAGTGAGTAAACACCTACCAAGTAATAGCCACCCCCACCTTCTTCCAATCAAATAGCTGTCACTTGGGTCTTGCATTTCTTTCTAGGCTAACTAGGATGATGTTGAAAATATGAGCTCCTATCCTTGAGTAGTTTTGAAGCAAATTGAAATCCATGCTGGGAACCTGATGTGCTTGCTTTAGCTGATTTGCTAGCAGCATGTGAATTATTTTAATTACAGCTCGTGTTTGATGCTCTACAAGACTTTATCTTGCAATGCTATACAGACCAATTGCTTGAGATTTGCTTGCAGGGTGATGCTTCCAAGTTTGTGTGAGCCTTTGAAACTTAATTGAGCTGGAGGAGCCTGACCCAAAATCTTCTGAACTGAAGGGAAAAAGAAATCTATCGGTTTGGGTTTAGATTGAGGGATTTCTTTTGACTAAGTCCATCTTCTCTTTCAGTACTTTTCTGGTTTCTGTTTTATATATTCTGAGCTTAAATGGATAAGGCAAAATTTTTTTGCAAATGTTCTTCCTCTGTGAATTGACTGTTTCAAACATGAGGGATATTTTTTCTGACTGGCTGCATAAGTCACCTGCTGGTGTTTCTATTCTGTCATTGATTGTGTAGAAATATTCTTCCAAAGTAAATAACGACATTTGCTTTAACATTTGTTTTCTGCAAACACTTGTGCCAGGAAACCAGATTGTGTGGCTGAAGTGAACGAATATTTTTATCTTCATTAGTCACCCAAATCTAATTTTAAATCTCAAAGGAAGAGAGAGGTGGGAGTTCACCTGATTTGTGCTAATCTTAGTTGAAGATGTATGTTAGGGCTCCAAAGTCAGATCATTTTAGTACCCTGCTTAATAATCAATAAATGAGCTAAAACATAGTTTGAAAAGATTTTTACGTTGGCAGTAGCAAATTATTTTTAGTATATTTTTACTGTGTTTTATTTCTTTTTACTTCTTGTGGTTGCTAATCGCAAAGGTCGCTGAAATGACACTGGTAACTTTATTAAAATAATAGAGGCTGGGATTTTCAAAGGGGCACAAGAAAGAACTGCCTCCCATTGAAATTCTATGGAGTAACCTGTATTGTCAGGATCTTGCATTATAGTCTGTTTTGTGAATGCATTTTTGAGGCTGTGTTGTACTGCAGACATAAATATTTATAGCTGGGGCTGTGATCCTGCTTTTGCTTATGCATGTGTCTAACTTAAACACATGTGAGTATTCCCCTTGGCTCCAATAGGGCTATTTGCATTCATAAAACTGAAGATGCATCTGGTATTTTTTCATGGAATTGTTAATAATTCTACAGTGTGAAGCTGCAGATGCATTTTTGTGAGAGAAAAACTACACCTCTACTTGGGAAGATATGGTTCTGTATCAATTGATGCTTCTATGACCTTCACTTTTCTACTCCCAGGACAGGAAACCTAAGCTGCCACACCTCCTTGGACACACTGACCATCTATTAATTGCTTCCTATGAATTTTTTATAACTACTTGTCTTTGTAAGATACAAAGCAAAGAGACAGATGCAAAGTTGGCCATCAGTTTTCTAATGGAGCGAGAGCATAATTAATCAGAAATAACACCTAAGAATAACTGGTGCAGAAGAGTATTTCCCAGGGAGGAAACATAGCCTCCTCGGGATGTAAGTCAACTTGTATTAATCACATGATAAGATTGGTGGGAGTTTGCCTTTGCAACCTTTTGGATTTGTTAGCCAGCAACTTTCTAGCTAATTATTCAGATTTGTGCAGGTTTTGATTTCTGGTAAGGGTGAATGGAATATTAGGCCAGAGATCAAAAGTCATTGAGTCAAACAGAAATGCTGGAAAACAATTCTGACGGTGATGAAAGACAAAGTATTTGAATGGAGACAGGGACAGAGCATCACCAGAACAGCAAGTGTTGTGTCCCCTTGACAGCTCTGACAGGATTATTAATGTACTGCAAGCAGGCATCAAGGCTGAGCCAGGGTGTGAAAACTGTGTCATGTTTACTGCCATTAGTGAATAGGACTAAATGGGGTCATAACTTTCACTTCAGACTCTTGCAAAAGATCTCTTTTGGAAGCTGTATGGCTGAGAATGGTCTCAAACCTGGAGCTGTTTTGATTACTTTTTTACTGGCTCTGTGGTGATGCCATAAATAAACCCAAGAATATGCTAGTGTGGTGATTATATATTTTTTGTGACTTGGATATTGTGTCTAATGTCTGTGGCTGTCTTAGTCTGGGAGCAGTTTTGTGTTGTTCATTGTTTGTCCTACAGTATTCCTAGCAGAGAGATAAGAGATAAGGCAATACGATGGACAATCACATTTTATCACATTTTGCTTTTTTTATAACACCTTTTTCTCAGAAGAATTTTAGTTATGGTTTTCACTGTTAGTCACAGCTGTTAGCAAGTGCTTACAGGTAAATGTGTGTTTTGAGCTGTTTTCTGAAAATAAAAAAAAGAAAAGAGAGCCTTAAGCACATGCTTGAGTGCTTTTCTGAACCCAGGCCTAAGACAGGTTTGATTAGAAAAAGATGATGCTTTGCCCACATATATAGTAGTGCTTTTGTTTCCTCCTGAACAGTGAGCTGGTCATTTGGACTTGGTTCACTTGGTGCTAATGATACATGACCCTGCAGGCTGTGGTCTCAGCTGGCTTCCATTTTGGGTTTGCAATTTCCTCAGCAAATTTTATAATGGCTTTTTGAGTTGGTGATGAAATTTTATTTCTCTCTGTACCTATCTGAATGTGAGTGCTGGCCATGGAGAGATTAGCACGTAAGGAGAGACTGTGGCTTTTCCTGCCGGATGTGGGGCTAAAGGACAACTTGGACATAGGTATGTTTTTGAACTCTTCTGACTTTCTCCTCCTTAGGAGAACCTTCTCTTTTCCAATTTCTTGAGAAATCCAACGTGGAGATCTCCTTTGCTGTGTGCTCCTGGTTGTCCAGGAGTCATCTCCCTGTATTTCCTTATCACCCATCAGAGTATTCCATTTCCTTTGTGGTGGTGTTTGTGTTGGCTATCTTGTTTCACAGAAATCCTGCCACTGGCTTTCCCAGCTGCTTGGAGGCTCTGGGGTGGTGCAGTTAACGCCATCGTTCACTTCTGCTTGTTCACAACTGGACACTTCCCAGTCTTTTCAGAAGAGCTTATTTCCTACCACCCACAGCATGATGAAGAATGTAGTACTTAGGAATTTGGATTACATTCCATGGCACAATGCGTAGAACATGTTGGACAGTGTTTCAACAAGCCACACTTTTGACAATACAGGTTGGAACATTTTTCATGGATGCTAGAGAATGCTAAATTTTCAGAAAAAACCCCTCTCTTCCCTATACTGAATTGGTTGTGCAGAAGAGAAACTATTTAAATGAAGTGTGTTTTTTCCCCTGTTTAATGTGATCCAGGGATCTTGCTGGTTCTCCAGTTGGTTGGGTGGTTGTGGGAGATTACTTGAGTCAGACCTGAATTTCTACTCTAGAACCCAAATTGTCAGGCCTTTTTAAAAACTTGTAAGACACTGAAGTTGCACAAATTCTGTTTTTCTTTGGACAAGTCTCTGCTCCTACCTTAAATTAGGAGTGTGTCAATTTTTTTGAATTACTGTTGTTAAGTTTTGGATTCCTGTACATGTAGGCCAGACCTAATAAGAGCCACGAGCCTTGTTTGGGCTACACTGATTTTCTCCAGTTGGAGGCTGGATAGACCTTCTGTCTGATTTTGAGAATCTCAGCTTTTCTTCTTTGGCTCAGACCATCTGATTCTCTATATCTGAACTGATTCGTGTTCATGCTCTTCCCATTTCTCCTTTGCATCTGGTGCTTGCTGGAATAAACAGTTGATGAAGTGTGGTACAATAAGAGTACAGATGTTCTCTCAGCATGCCAGCTGCACTTATGATTCTCCTCTCCATAACTGTATATCTTGCACCTTACTATCCTTGAGATTACTTGTAGTTGAGCCTGGTTTTATGTGGGAGAGCTCCTGTTGCACCGCAAAGGTTCATGTCAGCTCCCCGGGATTTTTTCTCCTTAGGTGAGCAGCGCTTCACAGATTTCTCTCTGAACACAGAATTCCTACAGGAGCATGAAACGTTTTGCAGAAAAGTGGGCATTAGGAAAATGGAAGTGTTGAGGCTTTGATTTAATTCTTTTTTTGCCCTCCGCTTATGTATGAAAACAGATGTCATCCATGGCATATACTTACAGAAATATTCACACTGTTAATACCCTAGTATTCATTTTCACAGCAAAATATTCTATGCTTCTTATACACAAAACCCCTAAGAACTAATTTTCTCCTTAGAAATATTTGACAAGCTCATCATTTGTGCAATGATTTTCTTTAATGTGTTTTTTTTTTTTTAATGTAATTTCTCTCTGGATTTTTATACCACAAGAGGTAGCCAAAGATCAGGTATTAATTTCCACCCAAGAATGTTTGTTTATATCTTCCAGATAAATTAAAATATGATTCAGTGCATCATCAGGCTGTAAATTACAATACTAGGGAATGCTAATGGTTTTATAGGAGCCAGGACCAAAATTTATATGAAGACTGTTGATCTGTTTGGGAGTGTTATGTTAAGCTCATCAATTTTTCTTGGGCTGACCTAATAATTACCTTCATCAAGGCAAGACCTGCACGCCTTAAATTCCTACTTGCTTTGTTAGTTTACACTCTAACCTGGTTTTGCCAACACTTCAAATACAACTGTGTTTGAGGGGGAGTGAAAATAGGACAGTTTTGCTTCTCAGATGAGACTTTTAAGGCTCAGGCTTTTTTTGGTGGGGGAACATGTATGGAGGGATCCTAAAAAAAAACCCTCACAGGAGGAATTTCATTTTAATGCCATTACAGTAGGACAGACTAGTTCTCCTGAGCTGTGTTTAGTTTAGCTGTTGTGGAGATGTTGTAGCCTGAACTTCTGGATGTAGTTTGGACTCCACATGGGACATGGGTGTCACTAGATTCAGGCCACTGTGCCCAAACCTTCCTGTTTCTGAACTTCTGATGTCCTGGTCCCTTTTGCTCACCTTGTGCTGGAGTCAGAGTTCCCACCTGTCCTTTGGAAGGATGCATCTTGTTTGGTCACAGGCAAGGCACACATGGCAAGGGAAGCTAAGAGGCTTCACCATCCCTAGCTGCTGATGCGGGGCAGATCTTCATAGGACAGCTGAGAGGTTTTATCCAGGTATCTGGAAAAGGTTTCTCAATCGAAATAAGCATGCATTTATACTTTGTGGATGTTCACAGTCATGATTGCTAATGACTAATTACTTGTTTAAATTAAAAATGTTCAAGACTGTGTACAGTGGGTTTTTTTTAATATCTCCAAGGTTGGAGACGGTGCAAATTTCTGGCCAACCTGCTACTGTTTCACCACAATTACAGTAATAATGTTTTTACTATGTTTAAATGGAGCTTTCTGTAATTCAAATTGTGCCTCTTTAGCACCTCTGAGAAGAGCCTGGCTCCATCTTCTCTACTGCCATCCAAAATCCCCGTCAGATATTTATGCACATGGATAGGATCCTGAGTCTTTTCCAGCCTGTGCAACCCAAGCTGCCTCAGCCTCTTTCCATGATGGATGCTGCAGTCCCTTAATCACTTTAGTTGCTCTTCACTGGATTTCCTCCTGGATGTCTGTGCCTGCCTTGTACTGGGGAAGACAAATCCATTTCCTACTATATCTACATCGATGTATGTAAATTAAAAACCAGGCACTGGAAAGACCACCAGTCCTCTCCTTTCCAAGTAAGGTTCCTTGTGTTTTCCTGAGAGTGTTCCCAATGAAGAGATCATGAACACTGCTGTCTTCACTTGGGTCCTGGTTGCAGTGAAGCACAGAGGGAGTGTCCCTTCCTCCCTGTGCAACAATGTTGGCTGCAGATTAAGTGACCTTTATGAGTGTAAACAGAGTATGTTAGATGTAAAAAACCCTGGGCAGAGTGCAATGAAAGTGGAAAAAGCTGCTAACATAAAACCTGCTATATTGAAGCACAGATGGAGGTTAATGCAAGGAACACTGACCTGTTCTATGTAGTCTATGAGAATAAGACTAGAAAATTTTTGGGGCATCCACTTGAGTTAAAAGGCATGAAATCATAGAGTCAATTTACATTCTGAGCTTCCTTACATCCTGATGAAGGCAAGAGGTTTTTGCCTAAAAACAGCTTTAGAACTTTTGCCAGATTGAGTTGGTCTCATCTCACTGATATGAGTTTCCAGCAATCTGCTTTGTGATGTCCTTAAATGTGTGAGGTTTTTGTGATGGTAGGGCCACCAGCAGTGGTGTTCTGTAAATGCTAAGCTGACTCTTGGTAGCTGTGATTTTATTTATTTATTTGTGTATTTATTTAATTGTTTATTTTTGTGATGAGCAGTCAACACCTAATAGCACATAAAACTTTTATTTGCCAAGATTCAGCACGAGACGTGGCTGGCAGGCAAAAATGTTTGGCCTTTCAGGGGAAAAGCAAGCTTTATGGAAATCACTTCTGTTTAGGGGCCAGCTGAAACTGTTTGAATTCAATAACTTGCTTTGCATGGAGCAGGTGATATCCTAGGTAGATGGGTTTGACACAAATCAGTGTGGCTGCCTCACGCCACTGAGCTCTGCTGTGTAAATACAGTGAGTTTCTCCAAATACTGTTCAAAAGCATAGAGGAACATTCTGGTGCAAAAACCTATGAAGAGAAGAAATAATTATTTTGAATATTTATTTTGAAGAGATAAAGATAACTAATTGGCAAGGAAACCCAAGCTGCTGGGAGAACACAGTATTCACAGGAGGGCCAGTAGCATCACTAGCAGCAGCAAACTTTTCCTTATTACCTCTCACCCTGGTCTTTCATTATTTGAGCTGGAAAGCTGCTGAGAGTAGAAGAAGACTCTGAGAAGTACATGTGGTCTCAAGTCTTCATGAACTAAACATGTCCTGTTATGTTAGTCCTTAAGCTAAAGGGGCATGCTGGAGCAGGAGAATCCCTTGGTTGTGAGATCTCTTTTACCTCTGGTCAAGACAAAGAACAGAACATCCCCTCTCTGTTTTTTTGCAGCCCTGAAAAAGGGAAACCTGGTGAATGGAAATTTCTGCTTGACAAAAATGCACAGGGGTTGCCTGGATGTTTATGTGTTGACACATACCCGACTATACGAAGCAGAAAAAAATCAAGTGGAGCCTCAGCACCCACACTTCCAGAAGCAAAGTGTGTTTGTATGGTTTTTTTCACTCATTTACTGATATGAGCTCCTACTAGCTAAATCAGTTTGCATATCTCTCCCCTTTCTCAGACGTTTCAGAGCACAGAATTGGTGGTCTCTGGGTCAGTTATTAAGGACAGGACTTAAAAGGAAAAATAACATTTTTCATTTGGAAATTTTCTTTAATTCCATTACCCATAAAGTGTGGTGGAGGGGGGAGAGAGCCTTGAGCCTGCACTGTTGACTGGTTAGTGACCTCCAGCAATTTACATAAGCTATTTCCTCACCTATGGAATGAGGATAATGATACTCTAAAATCTACTTAGAAAAAATTGCATCAGGGCTAGATACTGTTGAACTACTGCTTTAGTAAAAAGAACAAATCTTCAGTGTAGCAGAAAAATTTCTGGAGACTTAGAAGTCAGTGGAGGAAAGTGAATCTTCAAAAATGTGTTATTTATAAAAATCTTTAAATTGAGACAACAGGGAAAAATTAAAATACTCTTAACTTTTTTTTTTCTTCCTCTTTTCTTCTCCCCACCCCCTGGTGTTTACTTTTCAACATGGTATTGAAGTGGGTTTTGCTTTCGTCTATAATCAGTTCAACCTCCAAGTTCTTAGCACTGCAGAAGTCTCTACTTATTCTTTGCTCTGGAATTTTTGTTTTAAAGTCATAGGAATGTGTTGGTTCTTGCAGCATTCTGGGAAAGCTTATTTGGCAAAAATCTATAATTTCAGCCAAACTTGAGATGACAGCACTGGTGGTAAAGTTGTGACAAAAAACTCGACAGAAACCAGACAATTAGAAGCTGAAGTAAAATTCTCTTCTTATTCAGAATGGCACATTAGAGACTTCATAGAAAAGCAATGTTGCCCAAATTCCAATCTGAGGCATCTGCTGATGCCTCAACAGGTGGTGTTTGTACCAAATTTGAGAAGGGCCAACTATCGTTAGCCTATCGTTAGCCTGGCAGTAGTTGTGTTTTCTTAAAATTCAAGCTTCTAAAGTCAAGATGTTATGTGAAAATCTTATCTTTCATTAAATCCTCAGGTCCCAGGGCTTTGGAGATGACTTGAAAATGTGAACCCCAAAGACTCAAAAACCCCGACAAAAAGTAGGAAAAAAAAATTGTTTTTTTTCCTCATTTAAATGATGTGTTTAATAAGGTACTCTTTGAACCATTAAGAAATCCAAAGGGTTATTTTTAACACTCAAGGCAGTCTGTTTGGGAATCTGTGTGTGTGGGTATGTGTCATCCCATTGAAATGAATTATTTACTCTCTTCCCTCCTAACTTTTCTCTGTGTTTGGGCAAAGCCATCCTGCCCTGCTAAGAGTGATGGGTGCGTGTTTTCTCACTGAGATGTGCATCTCCACATGTCAGTAGCTGGAATGATCTCTCTCAGTGTCTCCATTCCAATTCAGTCTCATGGGGAGCTTCTGTTTCTTCTGGACAAACTGTAACTCATCCCTGTGAGTGCTGACTAGCACTTGGCTCAAGTGAGAGCTGCTCTTGTGCTGCTTTTCTACTTCAAAGTAGCCCTTGAGGTGGCACAGTGCAAGATTGCTATCACTGTTGTGGAACGTCGTCCCAGAGTGGCAATATCAGGTGCTGTGGGAAACCATATAAAAGCCAATGAACTATTCCTTCAAGTACTTGGACTTCTTTAAGCATGTCTAGGCTGCCAGCAGCAGATAGTCAGCTCCCCTGGAGACAGCACTGTTGAGTTACTCTCTCAGACAATACTCTTGGCAAAAGCTTGAGGAGCAGTATAGTTGTCTGTTAGGGGGATTCTTATTGTCTGAGGGAGATGATATGAGCTGCCTTGCCTGGGGATGTCAGGATAAAATCCTACATACTGTCAGAATATCTTTGGGGGCTGTCCCCCTTCAGCTCTATTCCTTTCTCCTGTTGCTTGTAGCATCCCTCCTTGCCAAACTGCTGTGTTCAGTAGACACAGTTAAATTAGATGCCCTCACAGCAACTTTTCCAGAACCAAAGCATGCCCAAGATTATGATGATAGCTGGTGATCCTTCATCATCTTCCTGGAAGGGACTGGAGACACTTTTTTGGTGTCTGGGGACATGAAAATGTGCATGCCTGAGAAATTCAGTAAAAGATCATATCCTGAAAACCCTAAAACCATTAGGGAAGCAATACTGTTGTTAGAATTGATCCATGGGATGGTCGCATTTCATAAGCTGCATCGGTAGTTTATTCAACAAGCAGCTTGTGATGACATGGCTGGGTTTGGTAGGGCTTGGGCAGCCCTTCCATCATCTTCCCACCTCAGTCTTGCTGTTGAGGTGCCAAATCATTGCCAAATCTATTTTGCCTGCATCATTGAAATGTCTCTATCTGTTCCACACTTTGATATTGGCCCAGTGTTTGGCAGCAGGAGGTAATGTGCCTAATGAACTCTTCCTTATGGACACTGTATTCATAAAGCTAATCTCATTTCCTTCCCCACCTTGTGTGGACGATAAGATGCCCTTGTGTTTTTTGTTGTGCAGAAGAATAGAAACCCCATTCGGTGTTTACCTTGCGGTTTCCTTTCTCCAGGCAGAGATGCTGGTTACACATTTTACAGACCAGCTCAAAGATAAGCTCTTGCTACTCTGTAACTGACTGAATCCAGAGTTCTGGTGCTCCCCACTGAGTGTACACGCAGTGTTCCATGTCTGACTGAACTATAGGTGCTTGTTGTCAGAAGGACCCATTTTCAGTCATAAGTTTTGGGTCATTCCAGCTAATGGAGCTTTTCAGCAAGATAGTTGTGCCTGTGGCAGGGATAGATGTGTCTGGACTGGGTCCTCAGACTTCCAGGCAGCTGTGAAGATAGTGGGTGATGCCAGTGGATGCTGTCCCTGAAGAAAGGAAAATTTAGGGGTAAGCATGTTTATTCACCTCTGTTATGGGTTGGGTTTTTTGTTTTGGTGGGTTTTTTTGTTTGTTTGTTTTTGTTTTAAGTTATGTTGAGTTTCTATTTAGAGCTAACCATTTCATTCCCTTGCCTGGACTTGTAAAGTGACATTTAGGTTGTTTTTAAATCTGAAGAAGCTGTCCCTTTTATAGCTCACTTTCAGGATAGATTTTCGATAGGCTTCTCAACATGAATAAGATTTCCAAAGCACTGCTGAGTGAGTTTTCAACAGGACTCAGCCAGCCAGGATGCTTAGCTTGGTGACTATCTGGATGCTGATTTGTCTCCAAAAAGCATGTCCTGGATATTGGTAATACCCTCAGAAAAGTTTGGAAACTTTTCTGAAACTGTGCTGACTACCTCTGCAGGTTACAAAGCACTGAGCAAAGCACTATCTGTGAGCCAGGGATTATGGAATATACAGGTAGACCTCTTCATCCTTCATGGTTTTGAGCGAGGTCACATTTGACACAGTGGAAAAAGAAATTCCTTTTTGGTGTTGCCAATTCTCCAGTATACATGAGGTTACTTCTTTTGGATGTTTTGCTTATGGGTGTTAAGCAGTGATGTGTCACTCCTTCACAAATGAATGTATATTACATCTTGCTGGTCATGGACGAGAGCCACAAAATTGTATCATTGCGCAAAAAGGGAAGAGAGGATATTTCAACGTGTCAGGATTCCTACTTTTGAATATTTGTTGGAATGTTTGCTGTGTTCAGCAAAGACCAAGCTTTCCCCTGAAAAACAAAATTCCTGGAACTACCTCTGTCACCAAATAGCTGATGTATTGAGGTATATTCCCTCCAGCTTGTCTGTAGGCAGCCAAACCAAAATTCTCACTATAGCACAGAAGTGAACATCTGTAGAGGAATTCCTCCTTGAGCGGGGACACGGAGTGCTTTTGCAGAGGTTGGACAATCCAGCCTTGTCCAAACTGCAGCCTAATTGGGGCCTGCAGAGGCCTGTAAAGGCATGAGTTTGTGACGCAGCTGAAAATAGTCTAATCTATGTTTTCACAAAGAATGCCAATTATAGAGTGCGTTAGAGACAGGTTGAAAGAATGAACCAATTAGGCAGAATCTTAGTAAGAAGTGGAGTGTAAACTATTTTATCATATATAAGAAATGTGCACAACAAATAAAAGGGATTTCGCCATTTTAACTGTATTAGTGTAGGGGTCTTCCTTCTCCCTCTCTCTTTTCCAGCTCCTCGTTAAGGCACCCTGTTTCTAATATCCTTTCACAGAGAAGTGCTTCATGGGCAGCACACCTGTGGGCACATGCACTTATTGTCCTTTTTTCATCCCTTTTGGGGGCGAGTGGGCAGGGGCATGCATTAAATTCTCCTGTTGCATTTTGGATGTGCTGACTGGGTGAGTTGCTGGAGACGAGATGAATCACAAGGAGTGGTTGCAGCAAGTCAGCATTACATCCCCTCCTGCTGGGTTTTTATTTGAGTAGTTTGCTGATCACAAGGCACCGCCTTTTGCCTCTCTAAGAAAGCTGTGCAATACTATCTTATTTTATCGTCAGTTAAATGTGCAGATTGTGTTATGAATCACTACTCACTTCTCATTCAGTTTCTCAACAAAGTATAAGCTGCAATGCAACCTGTGAAATACTTTGCTTTTAGCAAAAGATATCGTATTTGTTAACGTGATCTGGACTCCTTTTATAACATACTGAGTCTTAAACTTATTTCCCTTGAAGTCTCTGGATTTTCATAGTCTGTAAGGATTAAAAAAAAAAATTAAAACCTCATGATGTAAGGAAATAACTTGTGGTTTCTTTACAAATTAATAAGGTCCAAGAAACATTGTATATTTCTTTTAAAAGTGTGTAATAAAAACCAGAGGAATGTGCTGCTGCACTGATGACCACAGTGGAAGAAAGACTCTTTTTCTCTGTTTTGCTGTGCTAAAACTCTTGAGGCTGGTGCATTCTTAGGCTGATACAGTAGTGTTGTTTTGGGTTCCCACTCACCGCCTAGAGCAGTCCCACATGGCTGGGTACAGAGTAAGTACTGCCTGTGGAGCTGGAACATGAATATGAAGCACGCTAATGCTAGTATCAATTAGACAGTGACCCAGAAATTCTTGGAAGAATGATTTTTCAGCTGTATCCTGTCTCCAGGGCTTACAACCCTAACGGTAGCTCCTCTCTGACTCCTGTGTAGAAAGCTGTAGCAACTGGGGAGAGAGCCAGGGGAAGATGAGGGGGGACAGAGCTGAGATGCTTCTCCTGAGAGAAACAAATCATTCAGGCAAAGGCTCAGTCAAAGCTCTTGGATGAATAACGAAATGGCCATTTCAATAATGTGTGCCTAGGATTGTATCGGGCCCAAGTGTCATCGAGACAGATGTATTCAACATTTGCTTTCCATAAGTGTTGGATTTTTGAAAATATTTTAGTGACATCTGGGCATTTTACTAGGCCTCAAATTCTTGATAACTTTCCAGGTCATGCAGCCACCTTTGCATTATCTGGCCTCCCAACCTCTTCCATTCTTTCAGAGTCTTATGAAGAGCATTAAACTTGCAGATGCAATTATTGTATAATAAAGTATTGATTTCCTAAGGAACCCTTTAACATCTGCTTTCATAATTAGCATTTACAAGGCATCAAAAATTAGCCATGTACAGCCTTACCAATTAATTACGAGGCCCTTTTATTTCTGAAATAAAGATCAGTGCCATGTGCTGAGAAGAGCTGAGCATCTTGTCTAACTTCACTCAGTGCCAACATATGATGTGTCTAGATAAGACTAGTGTAAAAGCAAGTATTAAAAGGAAATTTTTGCCTGTTCATATGCCATTTGATAATTGCCTTTATTTACCCATTTCTTTCAGCTACTTGACATTGTCTTCCTATGTGTGTCATAATATTTTTTCCCCTGGTAATTTCTATTTTCTGCAGCAAAAAAATAGAGTAGCTCTTCTTGAGAGTAGCTCTGGTCAGTTTCAGGCATGAAAGCAAATAAGGCATTTGTTGCTCAATTAGATGTTTTCTCTTTCAATGGTATAAATCTCAGAGGGATGCTATGGCTTAGTTTTAGTCCCTCACAGGAGTAAACTCCCTAGCAGGTACTGTCTAATTAAAAGCCTTCCCTCTCCTATTCTGTTGTTGCAGATGAAATCTACAGAAAGAGTTTGGTGCCCCAATTTGGTGCTGAAGATCTGTGGAGGGGCTTTGCTCCTCTAGGCAGATCGGTGGTTCTGCAACAGTAGCTGCTGTTTTAATGGATATGGTCTTCAACTCTCATTAGTTTGGGCTCTGAGCTCCTCAGCAGCCTGGAGATCTGTTTCTCTCTGTGCCCAAGCTGAGCAGTTTGTTCCCTGCTTCCCCTACAAGTGTTGGTGAGACACAGAAAAATGTGCTAATTCTTTTTATAGGGTCCTTTTCCACGCTGTCTTTGGACCCCCTAAAAAAAACTCAGTTGTGAGCTTTTTGGTCTAAAACTGTACCAGAGACTGGCAGTAGTGCCCTCTTCTCTTAGCAGAGGAGAAACTCTGTTTCAAAGACCTGCTCGGAAGATTTCACTCGTGTTGAACAGGATTGAGCTCTGTGGCCGAAAGCAACACTAGAAAAGACTGTATGAAAGGATGTAAGAGTGGTGTGGGGATTGACAAAATTTGAAGGAGTCTTCTTTGTGCTTCAGATTTTTCATTTATTAGTAATGGGCTGAGTTTGACTTGTAGGAAGAGGAAGATGGTGAAAACTCTCAGGAGACAGAAATCAAGGGGATTAAATGTATTAATTCACTATACAACAATATATAACTGACTGCAGGGGGCTGGAAGGAATCCCCCTCAAAATCAGTACAGGAAAGAGAAACTGATATCTCAAAAAATACAAAGTTTAAATTGCAGCTGTTGGCTTCCAGGGAGTATCAGGCTGATAGTTGCCATAAAATCAAAGCTCTGTTGACGTTTTAGTCGATAACCATCTCATACCACCATCCCAGGGCATCCAGATTTGGATTATGCTCAGATGCTTTTTAGTGCAGGTTTATGCAGATTTTTGTCTTCCAGAATCAATTTTCAAAAAGAGATTTGAGCTGGGGAAGTGGGGGAATATGCGTCATTTGGAGGGGATTTTTCTATTTTTAGGAGCACAATTAGGGTATCATTTCAGTTGAAGAAAATCTTTGTGTCATCTTTCATATTTACTGACCAAAACACTGCCTTTTACACAGAATTTAGAACTCTGTGTTTAGCTGCAATAGCTGTAAAAGCAGAAACATCAGTGTCTGATGCCCTGTGTGTCTGGTCAGAAGTTTGTTTTCAGAACCACCCTATACTGTACCATTCAAGCTGTGGGTCAACTCAGGTTTCAGAAAGCCAAAATTTCTGTGGCAGGCAGATGTTATCTGCTGGTATTCCAAAAAGGCAAAGTTCTCTACCACAGCCTCAGCCTTTTTCTGTTGGTTTGGCTGTACGTGTTTCTTGTTGGATAGACACAGCACGAAAGCCTCTGCAGCAGGCTTTGACAGGTAACAGTGACAGAAAATACGCAGGAGTGCCAGTCTACCTGTTCACTTACTGACACTTACACATAAAGCCTGTTTTTCCTGACAGTTTTCCAGCAGGATTTGAGTTTCTGTTGGGTTCCCAATCCATTTGGATCCTCAGAGAAGGTATTTTTCTCCCTGGTGTTATCCAGCAGCTCTTCCCAGCTGTGGTGAGCTCAAGAAGAGTATCTCTGAAGACACTGGAGCCTGCTGAAGCCAGATGCACTCAGAAGAGCCCCAGCATGCCAAGAATTCCCACATGGAGACATGTAGCTGAGACCTGCACTTCTGTTGGCTCAGGGACCTCTTCTTGGAAATGCTGGTTCCCATTTTAGATGAGTGTTGAAAAGTGAATGTCTCAAGGGATGTGTTCTGACCCTCGTACAAGGGCTGATCACACAGGTGTGCTGTGAACCAGTTCCTGATCCATCCCACATTCTTGTTTTACTGCAGCACAGGTTTCTGTCTCTAGTTTAAGTGTCATCACTTGGCTGTGCTTGGTTTGTGACAGGGAAATAGGCGGGAACTTCCCCTGGATGAGAGCTGGCCATTCCTGGGTGAAAGGCAGGAACGCTGACTTGCATGTGGTGAGTGACAACACCCTCATTTGTGCTGCTGCTTCAAGCTGCTAGCAGGTAGGGCTGTCAGGATTAACCCTGCATTCCAGAAAATTCCTTTAAATAAATCACTTGGAAAGTGACTGTGGGCAGGCTACCCCTCCCTCTGGGTACAGGTAAAGCTGTCAAGGTGGTACAGTCAAATTACTACATTAGGAGTTGACTCTAGGATGGACACATGCACACACATATATTTGTCTTATTTGGGGTGTGGAAAGAGGGATTACTTAGATTATCTGTTCAGGATTTTTTTTCTTTTGAAAGGCCCTTTGTCTGGAAGTACAAGAAAGGATGAGACAAACTGGTTGCCTTCACGGCCCAATGAGCGAAAAGAAAGCAGTACTCCTGTTACCTGGAGACATTCGAGAAGGCAAGTGCAATTAGTCAGTAGATAATTAAGCTGTACATAATCGGAGTACTGGAGACAAACCACCTTATTCCCCAGATGTAGCAGAGCAGGAGAAGCCCTTTTTTAGAAACTGCATGACAGGGAAGGGAGGGAAGGCAGAAACTGCTTGATCGACATTATTTGTACCATGTCCTCAGCAAACAGAAGCTCCACTGGGGCCTTTGCATGCAGCCTTCCTCCTGGGAATGCTGTCAAGGGAGGGAATGTTTCAAAGCTTGTTGTCTTCAGTCTGGTCTTGCTGAGGCAAAAATTTCACTGATGGAAGCAGCTTGGTGGGGCTTGCTATCTTAGTCCAGTAAGACCAGGAGTGAGGGTATTTAGGAAACGAGCAATGCCCAAGAGGATTGGTGATTGCTCTTGGTCTTCCCTCTGTTCTGCCCCAGTGCTTGCTGCAGGTCTCAGAGAGCTGCTCCTCAGGACCCCTCTGTTGCCTGTGACAAATCCCTGCCATGCCTGCGGGGTGGGGTGCCCAGCTACACAGGGGCAGTGGAGCTCAGCATTTTCCTCTGCACAAGGAAACCAAAGCTGTTTGTGCCAGGAAGCCCGATGGGTCCGTCAGCCTGCTGGCTCTGTAGCAAGGCACACTTCACTTAACCTTCAGGAACATTTATAATTAATGCTTAATTGATTTCCATAATGCAAGATCAACACATTGGCCTCTTCCTGTACATCTCTTCTCACATGAACAGTCCTTACTAACCTTATTTTGTCTTTTCTGTGAGGTTTAACCTCAGGCAAGATTCTTGATGAACTTGCTGCTCATAAAAATATCCAAATGTTCCTAGCACAGATCAAATGCTGGCCTCAGGCCCTTTGGTGTTTCTTTTCCAGGAAGGGTGGCTTCTTTTTATCATAATGTTAGGAGTCTGTGTCTTTTCCAAGACTCAATTTTCTTTCTTGTATCTGTCCCTCTGGGGAAAGGTCATATTCACTTCGCTCTAGTTGCCAAATTTGGAAAACTCGGTCTTAGAAAAGTGATCCTGTGTAGGATCACCTCTGACATTCTGTTCATATCAATGTTGAGTTTTTTCTCTTCTGTCTACAGGAGATTTACCCACTCTGGAACTGAGAATGGAGTATTGTCCCAATAAGCATAGCCTGTGCTAGATTACTTTCAGCAAAAATAGCCCAAATCAAGCTCTCCAAACCTCATATGAGAGGTTCTTGTTGAACCCAGCTAGAGATTCCTCAAAAAAAATGATCAAAGGAGTCCAATTGATGCAGTGTCAGCCACCCTCTTTGAACCTCAGTCTGGGCAAGAGGGGAGAACTTCCCATCTGAAATGATGTTGTGGCTTTGGTTCATACCTGTGAGAGTGAGGACAAATGCAGGAGGTGAAGGAATTTGGAGAAGGACATTAATAAAGGTAGAAAGATATTAATAAAGATAGAAAGCAAACAGTCTTGCAGGAAATGAAACGGTGGGTGGTGTCAGGGCAGTGGTCACTGTAACTCTGTTTCTGCTATTTTCTTTGCAGTTTTCAGGTGGCTTTATTCAGGCCGCATCTGTCTGTTTCTTCCCAGAGCAGGTGCAAGATTGTATCATCAAGATAGAAACAAAGTGTTGCTATTATCTCTATCCTTTCAAAGCCTGAGGACCCAATTCAGAAAACAAAGTTAGCAATGATCTGCAGTGCTGCTTCATCTTGTCTTGGCCCAACCACTTATTTTAGTTAAGCAAAGATCTGGTTATTGTTGGAATTTCTGTAGCTGTGCCTAAAGAACATTACATACCTCTGGCAGTTCAGCACCACAGTTGTGTGTTGTCTCTGTTCCTGATTTCTTTTACTTCTGAGGTGAAGGAATTGGTAAAAGGGTCAGTTTAAGTTGACCATGTGTTTTTACATTTTGTGAAAATGTTTTTACATTTTGTGAGTTGCACTTTTATTTTCTCTTTCTCTTTTTACAAAGTACAGTCAAGTGATGTCCTTGACCTTCTACCTAACACTTTTGCAGACAGGACAGATTTTGATTGTCCAAGGAGAGAGCTGGTCTTCTAGAAATCATGGACAGAAGAGGAATCTACCATACTAAAAACCCACCAGTTTCGAGAGCAGGTAAAGGCAGAGGACTTTCAAACACATATATGTGCTGGAGAGAGGAGAAACCAAACCCCTATAAAGCTCAGCAGGGACTTTGCTCTCAGGAGAGGAGGCATTTTCCAACTCATAGCTTCACTCCACTATCTGCTGCTATCAAATACTTGGATACTAATGACAAATAATGATGGATGCTCCTTCCTTGAGGTAGGAGAAGACAAGGGTTGCTGGTGGATTGTCCTGTTTTGTTAATTTCAAACATCAGTTAAATCTTAGTTTGAGTACAAGACTGTAATTCACTGAAGTCACAGACTGTTTTTTGTATATCAAGTGTAATATGATAACTAAAAAAACCCAATTTTCCTATTGGTGCTTAAAGAGAACCCTGACTTCTATATTAAATACTCTTTTATTCTGTTTGTGTGAGCTTGCAGGAGCACATGGGAGCCTCAAGTAGGCATCAGGAACACATACTGTGAGGTACAGAGGTATAGAAAGTGAAAATGAAATCTTTCCCAAAAGAAGGTGGTGGTCCAAATACATCAGTGTTGAAAATTGGCACACGTATCAAGAAATTCCAAATAAATCTACATAGTAATGAGGAAAAAAGGGGCTACTGCAGACAATTAACTACAGGATCTGTGTGATAAATCTTTTATCTGAAATTAGCTATGTGTGTATTGAGTAGATCAAGATGAGCACGCTACTCTTATAGAAAACTTGTACATGTGAAACCTGTCATCTCTTATTAAGAGACAAATGACATTTTGAGGCATTACATAAATAATGGAATCACATGGCCACCTGATCTTGGTTATTTCTTAGTGAAGGGTAAGACATTTCAAACATCCCTTTATTCTGAATTGTAGAGCTGTAATTCTCCTGAACTGTCAGCACAAGTTGAGTAGCTCTAAAGGCTTCGAATGAATTCCTAGTCTGTTTGAAGTCAGTGGGAGTGGTGTGCCTGGCTTAAATGAAGCAAAGGTTTTCAACTTCAGTGCCTGGGAAGGGGTGCCTCTGGCCCTTGTTTGCTAAAGGAGATGTCCAGTCACTATCTGGAGAATAGAAACTGTATCTCTGTTTTCATCTCTTCATTAGTAAATTCTGCTAAAACAAACAAAAAATTTAGTCTGATGTTCTTAGTTTGGATGACCTGCCCAAGCTGGGCTTGGCCTTTAGGAGGGAATGCTTTGTGCCATGAGTGGCAGAATGAATAAAACTGGATTTTCTTGTTATCCACATCTGCCATGCTGTCATGCTGCAATGACACCAGCCTGTGTGGCTGCACCTCTGGTTGCTGTTGGGTGTGTGGTCTACCTGGAGCTCTGTACACACAGACCAGCAGGGGAGGGGACTCTGCTGCTTGGGTGACTGCTCCCAAGCAGTATTTGTAACAGCTGAGCCTGCTGTTCACTCAGGAGGCAGGTGCTGATTCAGACCTTTCTCATCAATCCAACTGCTCTTCATGAAATTTATAGCAACTTTCTAATCCCTGAAGTTTGTAGCCCTCTAGCAAATCTGGTTGAAGCTGGACAACAGATTTCGAAGGTATCGGCGGGGTTAGGCAGACAGCAGGAAGGCATCAGCTCTAGTTTGAAATTGAGTGAGGGGATAACAAACTAGAAAAGGCACAAATTGTTTCCTTTCCCTTTATTGAAAACACCAGAGAATTTGGTAGGGATCCATCAATTTCATACAGGTGTTGATTCAAAACTTTGATTAAATGATAAGTTATTTAATGAAGAAGAAGAAGAAGATTTCATAGAAGTATAGCATGGGTATTGTTAAAGGTATGAAAAACCATCAGTTTCCTGTGCTCTGCAATGGGCAGCAAAAAACTTGCTTGAATTCACTCTGTTTGAATGAATTCCATAGTAGCTGTTTGGAATCTAGGTGCAAGTCCACACCATTTTGTCAGAATTGACCACAGCTGGTCACTGAAGTAAATTGATTTGTAACTGGTGATACCATACATGTTTGTGGTCCTCTGTCTTTCAGTGATGGTTAAGGTCGGGACTTAGGAAGAGTTTCAAGATTGATAGGACTTTATTTATAAATTTATAAAAAAGCAAATTTATAGAAGAACATGTCTGCAGCTACTTAGCATGCCATCCTGCCAGGGTTGGGTGGGTCTGTGTCTTCATTTCTCACCTTTCCCCCTTTGTCTGGAGGGATAGGTGAAGAAGGTGTGTCTTCCCGGAGCTGATAAAGGTTGTTTTGGGAATGGTTTGCATAAAAAAGTCAATCAATCTAAGTTGAATTTTAATGTGAGGAAAAATCTGTGAGATCTAGGGCTGGAATTAAACCAGAATTTATAACGAACAGAGAGTTTGGATACGATCAAAATAAATGAAACAGTTTGCATATCAAGTTTTATAGTCAGTAAAGTTTTAAATGACAGATTCAGTCTGATTATACAGACATTATATAGTGGCTGAAAATTGCCTGTATGGAGAAATTTCCTTACAATCTTAAATCTACTGTGTTATATTCTGGTCTTAGCTTATGGAGCTACATTTCAAGTAAGACTGATTTATTTAGTGTAGATTTACATCCAAACAATAGGGTTAATACTCTCCTTTATTTTCAGTATTGGCCTAAACTCTATCTCCTCACTTGACACAGAAGCATCTTCTCTGTTATTCTGCCATTTGAAGCAGTTTTCATGTATTCTGTGTCCTTCACTTCCTTTTCCAATAGAAATGCCATTTGGAAACACAGTTTCTTATTTCCTCATGGTTCCTAATGCTAATTTTCTGCTTCTCTCATCAGCTACTTACTTTTAGCTGTAGTATTTGAGGTAGAATAACAAAATTAGCATACAGGATATTCTGAAAGGGATCCAAGGACCAATTGTACCCACCTAGGCAGGACAAGATGAATTCAGCTGAATAAGGATAATGAGGATGCCTGGTGGCTAAATCTAGGGAAGGAAATATGCAACTACTCATTTTGATGGATGGTCTTAACTTGTCCCTCTAGAAAGGGCTTTGAGAATCTGGATAAAGAAATCAGAAGTCTGGAACACCATGACAACCTTCAACAACAGCATAGGAGCCGGGAGCAATCTGTGAGGAAGAAGAAAGAAATAGTGTGAAACATTTCAGAGCAGTGTTAAGACTAAGACCATTCCTGCTGCCTTTTCATCCTTGGCATTGCTTTCTCCAGCTGATAGATATTCCACTGAATTTGTTTTATTCCCAAACTTGCAGGATTCTGCAATGACACTTCCCGTGTGCCGCGTGCCAAAGGCAGATCGATTCTGTGTTCTCCATTAACTACACGGTATTGAGAATATATAAGCATGTCAGGTTGATTTTTTCCAAGCATTTTCTTTAGAATAATGAGTTTCTTCTGTGTTTGCATACTGCTATGTCTCTTTTTATGTACGGTTTCTAAACATAACACTATAAGCTTTTTTTCCTCTTCACAAATCAATGCTATTGATGGTTTCTCTTATTGTTTTTCCCTCCTGTTTTAGAGAGCTGCCAGCTGGCCAAAAAAAAAGACCTTGTGTATGGCAGCATGTTTCTTTCTTCATGTCTTGATATGTTTGTCATTATTCCACAGTAAAGAATTTATACTCACTGGCTTAACCTCTATCTATTTATTAGTAGTACTTCCTATGGCCTAATTAATTCCATGTTTAAAAAACCAATGGTTTGTGATTATAAGCAAATCATTAGAGAAGGTATTTATGTATTTACTGAATTTGTAAGAGGAATTTCTCTGTTAGAAAAGGGAAATTAATTTCTTTTTTGCACTCTTACTCTCCCATGTTTTCAGAATTTCCAGAATTATTTATTGAGAGAAACTTATGAGGCCTGAACGGGGAAGAAGTTGAGACCCTGTCTCTGAACCAAGCTGTTGGCAGTTTCTCCATCACTGTGTAGTTTGTTTCATTTTTGCTATGTTAGGGCTGGTTTCCAACATTTTATCCCTAATTTAGCACCAGAAGTGCACAGTGGGGTTGGCTTTCCCCAGGCTTTTGTGTGTGTTTTTTTTGCAATGTTGGCATTGCTTTCCTCCCTTGTCTTATAGAGCACTCAAGAAACCAACGCAGCTTGTCCAAAATACATGGATGATAACTACCCCAAACATACACATTTTGCTTTTATTCCCACATATGTTTTGGCAGGGTAAAGAGCTCGTTTGGCTTCCTATATATTTGAGCAAGGAGGGAAACTCTTTCATTTCTCCCTTCTATTCTGTGTTTTTATTTATTCATCATATTGTTCTTTCAACCCGCATAAAGAAACCCCAAGCACTATCACAACTGGCAAAGATTAAAATCAGTGACTAATATCCTTGCTACAATAAACTTCACCAACCCCTAGCATGAGACATAAATAATACAAAAGGCCCTCTCATATTTTGAGGAACTGATATGAAAATTATAATAATTGTTCCACAGTTAATGGTACAAGAGCTCAGTAACACTTAAGGACCTCCATACTGGATTTGATTTGCAGCCAGCTGGAGCCTTTCCATTAAATCAATGTGGTTTAGACTATGCCCCCAAAAGAGGTGGGTAAAATTTTCATATTCAGTTTGGACTTTTCCTCCCTTTTGAACTCATTTGTAGCAGCTCAGCGAGAAACACTTGAAGGGGTAAATAACCACTTGAGTGGTTATGAGATGACATGGTTGCATTAACTCTGTGTTTAGAAAATCTGTCTGTGTTCAGGTCTGTGCCTGGAGCCCTGGGCACAGTGCTCTGATCTTATAGGGGAGAATGAGCCAGCATCTCACCATCAGCCAAATAATCTAATAACTGCAGCTCTCTGAACACTGAAGCAGATCCAAAACCTCAAATTAACCAAAAGGAGGTGCTAGGGGGACAGGTGAAAATAGCCATTGACTTTTCCTCAGGACTCAATTATTTGAAAGGATATTTTTTCCTTCATGGAATGTGTCAATGGATGATATGAAAGAACTGATTAAGCCTTGGCCCTTGGAGCTAAGCACTGCTTTCAGACGGGCTTGTGATCCAATACAAAATCTGATTTAGAGATGGGAAGTTAATGAACTTCATATAATCCAGGCAGGCGAGTTTAGCTGCATGTTTTGTTTGTTTGCTTGTTTAATACTAAGTTTTCTCTACAGCAGTAAAATTCAGGAAAATGGTTCAAACTCTGAAACAGAAGTGTCACAACAGTCAGGTTTGTTGACTATCTCCACCAGGTGTGAGGTTGGGTGCACATTGCTGTTGTTCAGTTCAGCAGAGAATACAAATAAAGGATGAGGTTCTTCAAAGACTTTTTATTAGCAGTAGAGCTAATAGTTACACTCGAATAAAAATTAAGACTCGAGCTGGCACAGTTTGGAGCTGACGCCAGTGAGATTTAGCAAATGGCCACGTTCCCAGGCTGCTCGGGGCATGATGTCTGGTGGCGTATGGAGATGAAGGACTGGAAACACTAAAATAGCCAAAAGAAACCCATCGGGCAGTGGGAAATAGTGTGTGATCCTCATACCCTTGAGGGACTGTAGGTTTACCCTCCCCAGTAAAAAGCTGGAGAGGAGCTATCTCAAGGACAAGAGATTAACTTAAGTTTTTTTGGTTTTGTTTTTGGTTTTTCTCTCTTTTCTTATGGTCAAGACTCATAAATTCATAATTTGGGTTGAGAGAAAGGTGCCTTTTAACCCTATGACTTAAAGGAAAATCTTGCTGAACACAAAGTGGAAGGGAATACATGCAAAGTCAGGATTATATGTGATTGGTGTATATTATAAATACCCAAATTCATGTAGCTTTGCATTAATTTCAGTAATTGATTTTCTGCTACCAATGTCAGAATTAGAGGAGACATTTTAACAAATTCCTCTATTCATGTGAAGTCTGGAAAAGAGAAGTCTGGCAACTGGTAGAATCTTGCCTCTATTAAATTAGAGGTAAAACTCACTGACTTCAGGGAGCTGAGATTTCAGCCTGAGAAGTAATGTTTTCATTTTTAAAAAATTAATAATTAAAATAACTTTTGAAGCTTTATCTGTGAAAAAAGGGGACAACCAGGAGGCTAGAAATGTATCATAGCAGGACGTGACCTTTCTCTTATTTATCAAGGTAAAATAATCTGATAAATAATCTGAAATAAATATGAAGAGTCACTCATCTTCTGAAATGAGCACAGCTTCTTGTGAGACTTTCATTCCATGAATGAAGGCAGACCACCCATAGAGACAGCAACTGCAAAGGATATTAATGCACTTTCCTCTTCAGATTCCACACACATGAAATCTTTGTACTGCTTAAGAAAGAGTTAACTGGTTCTTGGCTTTAAACTTTATTTTGGTTGTTTTATGATTGGAAGTATCTCCTTAAAGCTTTGAAGGGTCCCTTAGCTGTCTCTTGCTTCAGAGGAAAACCTTTTCTAGGAAAAGAAGTTTTAGGGCAGGAGTGTATTATGCAAAAAGAACTTCAATGAAATTGCAGAAATTGTCTTATTTGTATAGTTTATAGGTAAAAGGCTAACAATTCCAAATAGCCATGACTTTGGAATCAGGCCCTAGAAATCATGCTACCAGTGAGCTTCAGAAGAGGAGTTTCAGTTCTTGTGGTGCATGTTACCTTTAAATCTTATTTTCCTAATTTTTCTAATGACCATTTTTGCTAGAAACTGCCTTGCAGATTAAATAATCTCATAATCTGCATGAATCCAGGAATTTGTGCTTTAAGAAAGATAGGAGCTCTCTTGAGACCTCAAACAAACAAAAATCCTTTGAAAATCCTCCTGCAGAATTTTTGATTAAAGGAATACTCACTTTGAAGTTCATCATTCGTGTAGCCTGTGTGAGAATAAGGATAAAATGGGATTTTAACATTCAATAACAAATTGTTATTTGAGAAAAGAGTCACTTGACAAAACTATTTCATATTCATCATTAGGAATTAAATTCCCTGAACAAAGCACATTTGTTTCACGGTGTAATAAATAGCTGCTGCAAAATATGGAGATTTGGCTTAATGGGAACTGCACAGTTAAAATTGCCTTCAAGGAAAGCTGTGCACATGGACGTGCACTCAGAGTCTTCAACAACTCCTTTTCTCTCTTCAGTTTGACCTGGTGCAGAGTGATACTGGATAGTTTTCACCAATTTTCCCCCCATTATAGAACTCTATATGCTCATGAAGAAAACAAACATGACTTGAAAGAGAGATTTCCCTATTCTGCCCAGCTGAGCACTCAGAGAGCTTGCATGGCAGTGTGAAACACTTCTCGTGGATATATTAAGTGCTACCATCTGTCTGAATTGTTTTGAAATGTCTTTTTGGGCCAAAGCCTGCCCTTATGAGGATACAGTTTAACATGAAAGTCCCAGCAGTTCCCTGAATGTGAATAAGGCAGCAAAACTGAATCCTTTCATGCCTCCCAATCATGCCCTTTCATTTAGCTACAATAACTGAATCAGAATAGCAGCTCCAAAAATTGAGCCTGTGCTTGTCTTGATGACTCCTTACAAGTAGTTGCACTAATTTCAAGGGTTTTTTTCTCCACTGACTCTGATATTGCATTGGGCAACAGCCATGAGTCAAACACAGTTTGTGGGCAAACGCAAAACCAGTGCCTTTTTTTCTTTTGACTTTGTAGTACTCTTTTATTTTTTTCCAGAAGTCTAAAAAAAAAAAAAAAATTGGAAAAATATGGAAGAAAAACTTGTACATAAACTGGTTTTCGTTCTCTGGGAACAATGAAAAGCCCTTTAGAATACTATATAAGGTGATATTATTACTGCCATATTTCAGAATTTCTGTCTGAGCTAACAAATACATTTTGAAAGAAGTTATTTTGTCAAAATTTACAGCATTTGGCAATTATGATTCCTATCTGTTATAAGCCAAACTTTATTTTTAGTCCTTAATATTGTGCTGGTGAAGTTATAATTAGCATATACACAGGAATAGCAAGTTAATTTTTCTTTTGAAACACCACTTTCTTTTGTATTCAATCAGTCACTACTTCTTCATAAACTAAATTTTATATTGCCGATTTCATTTTGATTTACATGTCAAAATCAGTGATGGTTTTTCAATATTGCCTTTTCTTCCCCCCCTTTATTATGTCCTGAGGAAAAAAAACCCAAACTAATCCTAAATGTTAATGTGTAGCACATATTTGTAACTTTTTCCAGATACTGTTATTCTGAAATGAAGAATGTACTCTAATCACTTTCCTCTCTGTACCAAGTATTACATTTTTTGGTGATATATCTAGAACTGCTGTATACTTAACTACCTGTTTGGTTTCTCCCTATTTGTCTGGATTTGTTTGCCTTTGAAAAAGAGGAAAAGTAGACCAAGAGAGGCAATTTCAAATTTTTAGCATTCCTGGAAATGCTACTCATCCCTTGCAATGTACATGCAGTTGAAGCTGCAACTGAAGGGCTGGTTTCAGCTGGAGTAGAGTTAATTTTAATTTAGAGTTAATTCCCCGTGGCTGTTACAGGGCAGACTTTGGTAGTGAAGCCTCTCTTTTCACCAGAGTTTGGCGTAAAGTAGCATTTCATCGCAGTGTGTGTTTGTGTGTGTGTATGTGTGTGTATGTGTGTGTATGTGAGAAGGAGCTGGGATAAGATTATAGCTGCCCTGACACAGCTGTGTCTGAGCCCTCACCATTTACCTTTTCCCCTTTTCTGAACTGCATTGCACCATTTCATTTTCATGCTTATTACTGAGGGTGCAGTTTCACATATCCAAATATGATAGAGATTAACCAACAGTGCTTAAAGGAAGGAAGGAAGGAATGACTTGGAGAGGGGAGTGTGTTCTGGCATTAAATTAATTCTTTGACATTGAATCTATTGGATATTTTTTGGTGAAGAGCAAAAATAAAGACCTGCATCTTTGTTTACACTAGGATACTGTGTCCTGACTTGCCTCTCTGACAGGTTGGGGACCTTTTGAAGTCTGAAATCAGGGAAAGTTCATCACCAAAGTTTGAAACCTAAGATACAGCAAACTGAACTGACAAGGTGACATAAATGCTGGGATCAGTTCTGGAGCAGCAAGGCAGGATAGCTTCTACATTGAGAAGGGTTGAAAAGAACTAAGGAGCAAAGTCAACCAAGAGCTACCTGGACTGGAAGAGCAAGTTCAAGCTCTTCAACTTTATAATGAAATGCTTCCCAGGGTTCTCTAGTTCTCTTCTTTATACTGAAGTGCAAATGTTGTTGCATCCATGACAAAAGTTTGTAGGTAGCAATAATGTTTTTATCAGCTTTTCAGCTTTCAAGTGCATAGGCTTATCTCTGAGCCATCAGCACCCAGAGGTGTCTTCTGTTATCTGCAGAAGAATGTGTGTACCTGGCAGGGTCTTTGTCCAAGTGTACCTGTTGGTCTATTGAAACAGACTGGTTTTGTCTTAGAACTTTGTTTTTGCAGCTCACTCTTCTCTGCTCGTCACTATTATACCAGACATCATCATGCTGGCCATCTCTGCATGTGGCTCTGTATTTCCTGACATGGACTGAGGATGTAGGAAGTATTTTTGGGTTACCTGGAGAAAACCCACCTTGGGAGGCCTGTGCAGAGTGAAGTGCTGAAGTTGTGCCTGTCCAGTACAGTGTTTCCTTCACTGTATGGGCCTCACTGGGCCAAAGTTACTGTTCTGTAGCAAAAAGAAACAAGAATAGGCTGGGATCACCTAGCAGAGCTCTGGGGTAGCTAATGCTTTTGCCCACACAGGGCTGAGCATTATCCTTTGTGGGTATCAGACAAACTCCTGGCACCCTGTATCTGCAGTTTCAGCTGAGAGATTGTGGTGTTAATGGGACCACCTGAGCTAGAGGCAGAGAATAGGAAGGTGGGTTTTGTTTGCTCATTTCTGGTCAGCCTTCTTTATCCAACCAATATAAATACACATATGCTTGATCTTTGCAAAAACAAATACAGGGTTATGTCTTACAATCCACTTGGGAAGCAGATCTGGTCCAGGATGTGGCAGTTTGTTATTAGACATGGTCTCTTCCTTGAGTGCTTGCAGCCAAAGCTCCTGTACTGGCTGATCTCTGAAATTTGTTTTTCTTCTCCCATTTATAATCTTTGCCATAAATGGAACAGGTCTTGCCTCCTGCTTTGAAAGATACTGCCTTGTCTGTCCTTTGAGACTTTGCAAGCAAGAGTTGCTGCTCCAGCTTTCACTCACTCCCTGGTCCTGAAATAGTTTCTAGATCTGAGCCATCTCTTTTCAAGGTGATGATAGGGATGGGAGCTAGGACGGAACTTGTGCATGGTGGGGATGGGAATTTGAGCCAGGGATGTCTGTTTTCGTTGGCAGATTGTTGTCTTGGACCTGCCTACTTGTCTGCTCAAGCCAAGATTGTTCCTGTCCAAACTGCTGGGTGAGATGTGCACATCTTGACCGGCAGTGGGGCTGAGCTCCTGGGCCCTCTCATGAAGAGATGCTCAGTTTTATGCAACCTGAGATGTTGGTGGCTAAAATGTTCAACTGCTCCCAAATTACCATGGCTTTTTTATAAGTATGAAATAAAAAAATTCTGCTGAAATGAAACCTCATGGTGAGATCGCTACATCATACCTGGCTTGAAAGATTTTTTTTCCCTTAGTGTGTGTCTGCTGGAAGGGAAGAGGAGGGAACATCCCAGAGAGAAGTAAAACTTCAGCAACAGAAATTTTCTTTTCCCTTTCCTTTCCCCCAGGGTCTGATCCCTAGGGGTAAATCTGTCACACCCTGCATCTAAAATCAGCAGATGCATTGCCCTGTATCTGAAATCAAAATGTTGTAGCAGATAGTCCCAGGAAGGATTTTGCCGGACTCTTTTGGCCAAATACAGTATATTCTTTAGTGCTTCTCACCCTGCTGAGATTTGCTAAAGTCTGTAAAGGAAGAAGAAGAAAGGACTTGCTTTTAAATACCTGTTTACTTCCTTCAAACCACCTCGGCTTATGGACCTTCAGCAGGTTGAAAATTTGTTTTATACAACCTGCTTCCCCTCCCAGGTGGGCTTTAAGAAACTCCTTCAACTGTAGAGTCCAGCCCCACAGCTGAATTTCATTCAAGCTTCATGTTTCTCTCTAGCTTATATAGGGTATAAGGACCAGTCATGTGCACTCACCTTCTCCTGGAGGGTGTTGAGCAATTCAAGTTGACTGGCAACCATCCCCAGTCCCTGGCCAATGTCATCCTGCTTGTAAGAAAAATACATTATGGGAGAAAGGCTCTGTTATGAAAACTGTTATTAGAGAAAACATTACTTGTTCTTAAATCTTAACCAGATTATCTAGGGTTTAGAATTTTCAGTAACAATAATTTTCTGGTGCTCCCCATCAGGAGCCAAGGGCTGCCGTCAGCTCCACTGGCACTAATCCAGCTTTCATCAGAAGAGAGATTCTGGATTGAGAAGGAGAACTGAACTTTTATCCTAGTGCTTTTGTTCCTCTACAGATAAAACTAAAAAAACGGGACAATCTGGGAGAACTCCAGGGTTTAGGCTTGCTTCTTTAAGCAGAGAAATTGTTTTAGAGAAATGGGAGAAATTCTAACATAGCCTGTGATGCTTAAATATTTTGTTAAAATTTTTGGTGCTGTGTTTAATTGTTGAACTCTTGCATACTTTTTTGAGGCTTGAGTTATCTGAACACCCTAATTTAAAAAAAAAACCAAAGCAAACCTTTAATTTCATTTTAACAGTGCATAGGTATATGGATGTTTGAGCAATTAAAAATTTCATATTCTTAACTCTGTGGGCACTTCATTAGAAAAACTGGTTATTTACTGGTTGCAGTGAGATCTACTGTTAGGGTTAAACCCCGTTATAAAGCCTGACCTCATTACATAAATTACTAATTCACAATAAGCTGAGCATGTTATCTGTTTGCTTGGTGAAAGCAGTCTGCTGGAAACCCTCTTCAGCTCCTTCTGGAGCAGTTCTTGACATCTTGGCCTGGTTTGGATCCATTTGGATGCACTGGATCCTTGGTCAGTGCATGCCACCAACAGGAGCTGCATCCCCTTGGACTCGCTGCCAAATCCAGTTCCCACTCAGCTAGCTACCAAGGGTCACCATGGAGACATTTTGTACTAGAACAGCTCATTTTAAATATTAGATTTCAGCCTTGGAGTGCATATTGGGAGTTTACAGTTGCAGATGCTTTATAACATCTGCTTTTTCATAGGAGGGAAAAAAAACACTTCAGGGAAGTTAAAAAGCCGAGATGATAGATTTGGCATTGCATGTTTGTTACAGTAGTAGTAACCAGTTGCTTAGCAAAGAAGGGTCCATCTATAAATATTTTAATATTATTTATTAAATTACGGTGGATTTTAAAACATACCTAATAATAACATTAAGTGTTTTGGTGTTTAACAGGCATACACATTGTTTTAACAATATCTACAAGTTATGTGCTTTGCAACAGCTTGTTATGGCTTCATCTGTTAGGCATTTAGTATGCATTCACTTTATTTATTTCTTCAGGAAAAATGGAATTCTGTCTAGTAAGATGCAAAGGAATGTAGCTGCATCTAATGACCAGTTAACAAATAGGATCAAGCATTTATGAAAGAATTTGAAATTTAAAGCTACATTCACATATAGGCAGAACTCACTAGGGCTTGTTTTTTTCCACCTTGCTCCAAGCTCTCCTAGCAACATGACCTCCTTCAGTCATCACTGCCTGCTGCCAGCTGGGCTGGGCTGGGCTTCTGCTCTGGCTGGGGTGATAGCACAGATTTAATGAAGAAATAGAGAAATAGCCTCCATCTGTGGTACCAGGAGTGGTGGGTACAGGAAAGTAATACATTAAAATGAAGATGTTTTGTATCAGGACACAGCCTATTTTGGTAAGTAACAGCTTTTCCAAAGCAGAGCCCTGGCTTCCTCCCCTCCTACAGGCACTGTGCTCACCAGGCTACAAAGGGAAACCTTCAGTTCCTCTTTGAGAAGCAGCATCTGCTGGAAGGATTGCAAGGATGTGTTTGCTGGTAAGCTCCACCTCATGAGTGTCAGGCACTGGCTGGCTTCAGCATCTGTTTGTTTCAAAGGAATTTGAGGGCAGAGTTCAGTCTTCTGTTATCAGCAGATAACATACCTTTATTGATATATTTATTATAAATATATAAATCTGATACTTATGAAAAGTTCTGTGCATATAGTGCTTAGAGAAGGCTCTGCCTGGGAGATTTATTTCTTGTTTTTTCTCACAAGGCAGAGGCTCACAGTTGACGTACATTGTTAAACCCAGGTGAAATTGCTTTTGCTTTAAGAAAAGGGAAAAATTAGGGAAGTGATTATCCCCCTGTACTCACCACTGGTGAAGCTGTATCACCTCATATCTGGTGTCCAGTTCTGTGCCTTTCACTTCTAGAAGGACATCCAGGTGCTGGAGCATGTCCAGAAAAGGGCATCAGAGAGAGTCTGGAGCACAAGTCTGATGAGGAGCAGCTGAGGGAGCTGGGGGGGCTCAGCCTGGAGAAAAGGAGGCTTGGAGGAGATCTTTTTGCTCTCTACAGCTCCCTGGCAGGATGGTGAAGCCAGATGGAGATTGATCTCTTCTCCCAGGTAACCAGCTACAGGACAAGAGGAAATGGCCTCAAGCTGCACTAAGGGAGGTCCAGGTTGGTTATCAGGAAGAGTTTCTTCACTGAATCTCATGTCAAGCATTGGATCAGACTGCCCAGGGAGGTGGTGGAGTCACCAACCCTGCAAGTGTTCAAGCAATGACGCGGCAAGTGACCTGCAAGTGACCTGATGTGGCACTTAGTGCCATATTCTTCTTGACAAGGTGATTAGTCAAAGATCGGACTTGATGACCTTGGAGGTCTTTTCCAACCTTCGTGATGCTATGATTCATTAAAAAGACAAAAGTTATTTCTGAACATTTAGGACAAGAGTTTAATTGCAGATTATTTTTGCTGAAATGTTTCCTTTGGGAACCTGAAACTACAAGACACTTCATTCTGATTATTAAATAGGAGAGACCAGCCAATGATTCCCAGATCATGACAAATAGCAATTTCTCTTGCTTTTAATCCCACTGTGATTGTTGGGAGTCCCAGTGCCGTGGACTGGAGGAAGAATGCACCTGTGTGGAGCTGTCACTAACCAAGCCTTACAACACCTGAAACATCTGATTCCTCCTCTAGCAATCACTGTCTGTGCCATGAAGGTGGGGATATGTTTGAGAGCTCTTAACCCAGGTATGTGCTGCACACTGGCAGGTTTCTGCCCCACCACAGCTGCTAAATAGGGAATTGGCTCTTTCCATGGCTAAGTGTTAAGTGGGGAGGAAACCTTTGGCCAGTAGGAAGAAGACACAGAGAGACTAATTGGGGTTTTGTCCAGTTTTTTTCCTCCCTACATATTTCCACAAGTTGAACACTGTTAACTAGACACCAAACAGTTAAGGCAGAGATTTTTGGAGCATGGGTAACTGATACTGGCCTTGCAAGGCTGTTGCATACAAGGCTCCGTGTTTAAGTGCCTGAATATGGATGTTGGTGCCTTGCTCCAGGCGTTTGGTTTGCAAATGCTGGTGTTGGGTATTTGCCAGGAATAGAATTGGAATCTTTTGACTTTGTGGTTTAACTCCTAGGCAGCATTTCTTCTTCTCAGTACCCTGTATCCTGTGCTTACTCATATGGAGAACAAGCATGATACTTCCAGAGGGAAAATGATTTTTAGTGATGGATGAGAGTATGTGGAATTTGGGATTCTTGCATGGGACTTTCTTTGATTGCTGTTGATGAGAGAGTGTTTTATTTTCTCAATTCATCTCTTTATTGGTTAATGCCCTTTGGATGAGAGTTCCCTAGCATGGTTCCTTTTGCTGAGTTAATAGAAGACTTTAGGGTTTCTGAGCCAGAGAGTGTAACTACCCCGTGTGATTTAGGACCTCCTTGTGCTGAAGAGAAGAGCAGTTTCTGCTCTTCAGAGGAAGGTTACCATCTTGCCATCCCAAAACAGAGCATGTCAGCCAGTCTTCTCTCTCTCTCTGTGAAGGGGCTAGGAACAGACAGGAAAAACTATATGGCAGGAAAGGGAAGGACTCCTCATCTCCTTGGCTTTAGCATGATTTGGGGAGAAAAAGAAAGGAAATAAATTTGATTTCTGGAAAATGACTCTTGTGCCTGGGGTAGGTAGTTGCCTGGCAGAGATGCTCCTGAAAAGTTGTCTGTGAGAGCTCTGTGAATCTGTAGCATATTCAGAGCAGACTTATCTTGAGAGAATTTTGCTGAAATAAATGCCCAGAAAATATGCCTGAGCTGAGGGTCTTCTACAGAGTTAGAAGTCCACTAAAAGAAAAGATTGGCCAAAAGAGAAAGGGGGTCCAACAACAGGCTTGATACAGGCAATCATTCCCCAATGCTGTAAGTTCTTGCTTCAGAGCATATGCTTGTGAGAACCTCTCTATTGAATGGTTATTGCTTTTTTTTTCTATACAGACAAATTGCTTTTCCCCCCTCACTTCATTCTGGGAGACAGCCGAACTGTTGTAACTGAAACTTTCCCAAATAACTCAGCCCAAGACAGAGACATTGGCTAGGAAAATATAATACCAAGCACAGAGAGTTTGGCAATGTCTTTAGTAAGTGGAAGCCGAATTTCTTAATGGAAAGTGTCAGGCACCCTTAACCGTAAGTAGTATTAAAACACAGCCTATAATTATGCAAATGAAGAGTGGGCATCTTTGCCAACTGGACCCGTTTCCCAAACATTGCACTCACTTTTAAGAATCTGGAGAAGTTGCATGATATATAACAAGGTGGTTATAAAATGACATTTTGAATATGACACGAGCTGCCACTTAACAACAGTGAATAAAGTCTTTGTTGGAAAACGGTAGGTCAAATTCAGCCACAGCAAGTCCTGGAGACCTGGGACTGTGCAGGGCTTCAGAAAGTTCGGCAAGAATTTTTCTCCTGGTCGTAGAAACCAATAATCTTCTGACTGTCATAGTTTTTGTAAGCAAGGTAGGAGTTACAACTGATGTGTTGTGAAAGGCAGGTTTGATGAATGGAGATTAAAAGGGGTAATCACTGCTGCTGGGATGGGGATTTTGCACTGTGCGCAATGAGCAGACTAGGAAATACTTTTTTTTGTCACTCCTATAAATATAATTTGATCTCTGAGGGGTTTACTTCTCTTCTAAAGGAATAGAAATTTGCCAGAGGTGAAAACAAGTAGTTCTAATTCAGATAGCAAGCTGAGAATGATCATTCATATGTCTCACTTAAAATTAAGGAGCTAAGAAAAGCAGCAACTGTGTTCTTACATTCTCCATACCTTCTCGGGCTATGGAATGGGGACTGCCAAGGTCCATCTAGACATTTTCTCTGAACTGGGTTTTGGTGATTCTCTGGTTCTCTTCTGCTCTCTTCCTTTGGCACACTTTATTATATGCATTAGATGTGGAAAAACTAATGCTATTTAGGTTTGTTCTATGCTCTTGGGATCATCTTGCTTAGGGTTTACAGAGTTGCTCAGAATAGATGCTCTGTAAACCCTCTGGGCCGTGTGTCACATGGCAGTTGGCCATACACCGTGACACAGATGGTTCCTGCCAGTCTTTTTTTTCTACAGAAGAAAGATGCCAGCATTAACTAATCCGTAAAGCTCCCTCATGCTGGGCATCCACCCAGTTAGAGCGGTTTAAACCTCCATGGTGTCTTAAACACTCTTGTTGATGTTGTTGCCTTGGTGCTCCATTTCCTCCCGGTGCTGGCTCCAAGGCGTTATTGGAGCGCGGGTAGACGGCACAGCACCGGGCAACCAGCAGAGATCACAGGGGCAGTTTTATGTTTGGAGCACAGTTTTATATTTGGAGCACAGTTTTTGCTCTGGGAAACAACCCACTGCAGTGGGAGGACTTCCCTCAGATCTGCTCCTCTGGTTGCTTTTTTAGGATGCGATCCTTGCTAGTGAAACAAAGAGTATCTTTCTTAGTCATTTTCGGTCTGGGATGTGGTGGTGCAGGCCATGCAGTTCTTTTTTTCAGGGTAGGCAAAGCTAGGATATGGCCTTATGGCTTCTGTCTGGAAGAAGAGCCAACCAAAATCCTTTGGAAATAAGTGTCTTGTGGGGGAGGATCCCTGGCCACCAGGCATTAGTACTCAGCTTGCAGATGGTGGGGAACAACCAGAGCACTAAGCAAGTCAATCACTTGGATTTCTAGAGGGGCAAGAGAGAAATTACTGAGCAATTATAAGAGGTGGCAGATGACAAATAGAAATGCCTTTCTCTTAATTTTTCAGTGGATGATCTCATTTTACACCAGATCCTCAGCTGCTGTAGATCAGACTATTCCCTTGAAGCCTGTGCTGATTTGCACCTGCTACAGAGCTGGCAGTGGCATGCTTGATTTTAAAAAGAGAATAATTGCGGTTGTAGTGTAAAATCAGCTTAGTTTTGGATTAGAGAAGCTTTCAGCATTTCAGTCACTCTGGAGGTTGCATGCACCCCATGCTTGTGAAGTTGCAGGCTGACACACACAGACTTTTTTCCTGTCTTTCAGGTGAATCTGTATGTTCATCTGCTTCAGTGGCTGTTTTGGAAAATTCTCAGACTTCTCCCTTAGTGTTTTTCTGCATTATTTATTTGGAAAGCAGAGATTTTAAAAAGAATTCTTACCAGACCCATTTGGCCCCATACCCTGCCCTTGAGTTTAACTCATCCAAGTCTAATTCTGTGAAATCAGATAGGAGTATGAAAGTTGTGAGACATTGGATACTGTTGTCTAATGAAGTTGCAGTTTGAAATCTGCCAAAAGATAACATTTTTTCCCCGAGATTAGCCCCTCAAAAATCAGTTTATTATCTGGTACAGGGAATGTAATATGGGCCTCTGTATTCTGTGATCTCAAAGTAATGTTTTGTCTTCTCTCTCCTCTCTCTTTGCCTTTTATAACCCACCATTATTTTTTTTTTCTATATGCAGCTGAGGAGTCAGAGATGCTGCTGTTAAGACCACATCATTTGTTCCTGGGGTGCAGGCGTATGCATAGACAGAATACAGCCAGCACATCATGCTGAGGGTTACTTAAAACATCCCTGTAATGTAGCTGATTTACATTGGCCCAGGGGAAGGGGTGAACTGGAATCCTGAGGAGGCTCTTAAATTTAACCATGTCTTGTTCAAGGCAGAGAAAAATATCCATCCCACCAGATAGGAGAGTGGTGCTTCAACTCCTCCCGCTTTTTTAAGGAGACAAAAACAATACACTGCATATTTACATGGAATCCCCTTAAGGACATCCTGTCATGCTGGAGATTAAACTGAAAGTCGCTCCCCAGTTTAATGTTATGCCTTCAGGCAGTCTAAGCCCAATAGATTTAGTTACTCTGCTCCAGATCCTAGATTACTAGCACAGGCAGTTTTTATTCTCGCCCTTATTTTCCAGAACCATAGAAATTTTGCTTGTAAATTACTGGCTTTGTGTGGGTTTTCTAGGCCACTTCCACTTAGATTTTGGAATCTGGCCCTATGCTGGATTTGTGGTTAGTGTTTTTTACATTAACTTCTAGCAGCCATGCTTTCCTTGCTTCTATCTCCATGTGGTGCATTAGGCAACTTATTGAACTAATTTCCTTCCCTTCATTGTGACACACATCATAGGAGCTACGTTTCCATCCTTCACCTTTTATCTGGAAATTTGCATTGCCTTTAGGATTCGTACTCCAACTTCCACCAAAAACAAAAATAAAGCCACCAAAACAAGAAAAAACCACAAACAAACAAACAACAACAAAAACATGGAAAAACAAAAAAAAACCCCAAAACAACAGCAACAATAACAAACAAAAAAACAATCAAAAAACACAAAAAACCCAAACCCTACCCCTCCAAGGAAAAAAAAAAAAGACAACAATGACAAAAAAAAAATCAAACAAAAAAACCCAAACCCCCCAAAACCTGGCCAAAGAGCAGAAGGGAAAGCAACAATTGGAATGTTATTATGCTGACTTCTAAAACCAAGTTTGCTTTCCTTACTCACTCTTGCTGTCCTGCTACCACTGAGTCTACTTGCTGTCTGCAGCAGAGATTCGTTTTGCTGAGCCTGCTTGCTTGTTTGCTCACTGTGTGGCCTGAATGTGGGAAGCATGGCCACATGTATTTGGAAATACATGTTAATTTGTGGAAGAAGAGAGGATTCCTTTGAAAGAGGAAGCTGCAGAGGTTCAGAGGTTTCCCCAGCGGAGGCATCACTTGGCCAGTTGACTTTACAGCCACAGATGCATGTCAATTAATGTAATTGAAGAAAAACAAACAACAGACATTTCAGACACCTTCTCCAGATGAAATTTCCAGTTTCCCAGTTCTCACCAGCTGGTTGCAAATAAGCCAGAACCGAACAGTAACTCTGTCACCAATGTCAAAATTCCCCCCTCTAGAAGGAGAGGGTTTTCATCAGGAGCCTGCTGGCCGGTGTTTCACAGAGAGAAAAGGATTATCTCCTTTAAGTGACCATTTGTAAAGCCAGCTTTACTCATTAGATGTAAAGTTCAGTATTCTGCCAGCAACTTTCACATTTGTGAGCTGAATGTCCCATCTTGTGGCAACTCCTGCATTCTACAGTGTTCAACTTGCCCACGTGTCCTTAAGGCAATGCCAATAAGTGAGGCAAGAGTGAACCCCCCTTTCTCTCACTGTTTATCCTTGATGCTTTTAAGATACTGTATATTTGCAAATCTGATGCATTGTTTTGCAGTTTCTGTGCATGTTGCTAAGTCCACAAGTCCTAGATTAGAGCACAAAAATCTCAAATCAGGCTTACCCAGTTAACTATTTGACTTCAGTTGTTAATAATGACAGAATGGTCCCATAACCTGTGTTCCAAGATGCTTCCAAATGAGCAGCCCCTGGTCAGTGTTATGGCTCTGTCACAGATATTGTCATTCTTTCCCCTTGCTGTCTGGTTAAACAATGAAACTTGAACCTCATCAGGCAAGCACAGAATTTGCTGGGGGACTTGAAACACCTCGTTAGCTATATAAGGGCTTTCAAGGCTCTTAACAGATTTCTCCATTAAACTCATAAATTTCTCCATAAATTCCATTTTCTATTTGAGTCCTAGTCAGTACCACCAACTGTGGCATCATCAATGAATAAATTAAGGAGGCACTCCTTGCCAGTCCTTCCTATTAAAGCTCAGGTGAACTGGCTTTCAGTAGGATAGGTGCTCATATGCACATCTCCATGCAGCATGTCCAGAAGCTCTCTCTTGCATTCTGGCCGTATTTCAGGGGGGATTGTTGCATTCTGTTGGTTCAGCTGTCCCCACACATCCAAAGGGCCCTGTCCTCCCATCATTTTCCTGTAAAATGCTACAGTGTGGCTATCTATACTGCTGTCCACAGCATGGATGAATTAACCTCAAAATGGTTAAATTGCATTGGGTTTGGGTTAAAATGAAAACAGCAGCAGCAAAGCTGTGCATGATGACTGTTCCTGAATGACCACCCAGTAACCACCCAAAACTAGAGCATGAGAGCAGCCAGTGGGAGTCTGTCCAGTGCAGAGACCAGAGGAAAGGCTGCAGGGGTGAAAATGCTGCCCATGTGGTTTGTGCCAGAAGACCCTGGGCTGCTGCCTCCATGAAGGTTGTGACCACAGAACCATGTAGGGACGTTATCCTGCATAAAGGATGGACAGAATAGAATTGCCCTGGTTCTGCAGGCCATTTAGCTGCATGGTGGGTCTTTCTCTGCATGAGCTGTGCATTGGATAGAAGGACAAACTCAGCCCACCTTTCACCTCTCAACTGTTTATAAATTGCACAGAAACAAAGTTTAGTATGTTTAGCAAGAAGGAAACAGAAATATAAGGATAATGAGAGTGATGTCCTCCTCACGGGTATCAGCCCACAGAGCTTGTGGGCTGCTTAGGGGAAGAATAAGGTATCTTTTAAGATATATATCAGGACAGCTGCACTCAGCCCCCTCATCCTTTCCAGTCTGTTTTTTCTTTTTTTTGTTCCACACTAACTTTTTAATATTCAAATCCTCCTGTGGCAAGGCATTACCCAGCTCAGCTAAGCCCTGTCAGAGCACTGCAGCTCCAGATACACCTGACAGCTCTGAAGGACCTCTGGCTTTTTGGGAGGGCTGTGCTTCCATGGCATCTACATTTCCCAGGTGTGACCAAGGGAAATGGTCCAAGTTATAAGGACCTAGCTTTGAGAACAAAGGTAAGGTCTTTAATTTGTAACTGGAAGAGCTGAAGAGCCTTAGCTAAGGGTTTCAAAACTAAAAAGCTGTGACAAGAAGCCTTGATAACTAAAGAGGGATAATTCAGTGGTCCTGAATTCAGAGTAAAGCAAACATGGTGCTACATGAGAAGTGAGCTGTGTAAATACCTTGTGGGGATGGGGGTGGCCCTCAACAAATCTGCTTGTATATAGAACTGTAGAATTTATTCTGTGTGACACAAAAAGACATGGGCAGTATTTTAAGGAGGGAAAGAAAAATTTCAAGGGTTGGAGCCTGCATTTAAACTCAGCCTTCAGGAACAGTTTACATAACCAAAGCTGTGACTGTGCCATTAAGGTGGCCTCTCATGAGTTCATCCAGTTCTAATTATAAAACCACATTATTACACTCTGTGGAAATATCAGATACAGAATATGAACCCAAGAGCAGTCTTAGAGGTTTCAGTCTTCACAGTTAGGTATTTCCTTGCTCTAGAATTCTTAAGAGAATGAGTCAGATAAACAGAAAGTACCTGGCTCTGAATTAAACTCTGTAGCCCTCAAAGTTACAGTGCTTTCATTTCTCTCTTCCTTTCCAATTACTCTAGGACTTTTTTTCTTTCCTCGAAAAAAGATTTAAATATACCAAAGAAGCAGCGTTTTCAAAGTCCTGTAGGTGATTTCAAAACTTCATTAGCAACAGCCAAGACGTGGAGAGCACATGCTCCATGCGAGGGGTCCGGATCACTGCTCAGTGCAAATTTGCAGAGCTTCTGTGAGTTTGGGAGCGCTGCAGATTTGCACCAGCTGGGCGTGCAGACTTGCCTTTCCAGCAGCACATATGCTAACCCTGGCAGAGAATTGAAGCCCAGATTGTGAACTGCTTCCTCACAAGGATGAACAGCTACTCGTAGGCAGTTAAATTGACTTCACTGGGCCTCTTAGCTGAAGAGCTCCTTACTGGGGAGAGTGCAGGGTTCACAATGCAGCCCTTAATTTTTATCTTGTAAATAGCTGCTGGGTTTGCTCAGAGCTGTGAATGATCATCGTTTTGCAATGGATGAGAGTGAATGACGAGATCTGAGACTAAAGGAATCGATACCTGCCAACACAAAAAAGAGAAAGAAAAATTCCTTTAACCTCAATTCCATTACCTCCCTCTAAAGAGATGTTCCTTCAGCTATACAGCAGCAAAAGCAGATACATGGTTCTGTTTCACCAAGCCATCAAACATTATAAAAGTCAGTTATATAAACATTTGAAGCTGGTGACATTTGATTCCAGGGCTGTGTGGGCAGCCTCCTTTACAGCAGAGTTTTCTAAACAGGCAATCCAGTTTTCCAGGTAATTAAAAATGTTTGCACAGGCTAGTAGATTTATCTTTTGAAACCATTTTAGCACTAGTGCTCTCCAGAGTGGTATCAGTTGACACAGTGCATAATCTAGAAGAGACTAATTGCTGCATGATTTCTAATTTTTCTGCAGTCATGTAAATGAGCTGGAGCCTGCACAGGTGGATCCTATTAGAGTGAATGATTTTGCTCTCATGTTGTTATCTTCATTTGCTGTTGTCTTATCAACTCAGAGTAGGGAATCTGCTGTCATGAAAAGCAGGCGAGGGAACAATGTCTGACTGAAAAGTCTTGTTTCATTATTTTTTAATTCATACAGTACTACCTGCCTAATGCAGTTTTCTGATTACCATGAGAGGCAGCCAGTAATGCAGTTTTATTCAAATAAGGGAAGCAGTGCTTTAATTTAAGTTAAGAAATCATCCACATTTCTTACCAGGCAACAAGGATTGTGATTCAATAATACATGAATTTAATAATGCATAATGGTAGACTTTGCAGGTACTAAATAGCAAGATCAGAATGAATTAGTATGCTATGTTGTTCTACAGGAGTCCATCTCCTCTGCGCATGTGCTCTCCCTCTGTCCCTGTTTTGCTTTTCCTTCAGCTATTTCCCTAAGAGATAGGATAAACAAACTGAGTTTTAGCTCCTGAAACCCCCATTACTATCTCCTAAAACCCTTTTAGGCTGTGTAGGAAAGACTAATAAGATACTGTGTGCAGCTGTCCCATGTTATGCAGAAACCCAGGTCTGCAGCAAGGAAGTCAAGTAATGCAGATTTCCATGAAGGAAGTCTTCAAGAGACCTGAGAAGTAGGGCACTGCTGTGGCTCCTCTTAGGTGATCATCCCAAGATACAAGTGCTCTTCTAGTTACAGGTTTGGTGCTTCTTCCAAGCCTAAGTAAACTCATAGCTTTGTGCCATTGTTATCTGTTAATGTGAGAAGGTGTTCTCTTTCCTCGGGCTTCTACCCCAGCAGGTTTCAGATAGCAATCACACTTTTATTGTGTGCTGATGCTATGTAGCTCTACTCAAGTTAATTTAAATTGATCTGCCTTGGGTATTAATATACTACATGCAGGTTTCATGAGCCTTTTTAAGTCTCTAGATGCAAGATGAGAGGAGAATCTATATTTACATCTTCTAACTCGTGTGGCTCAGTTAGGACACTAATCCCTCAGTGCTTCCCCCTCCATTCTTTAGCACCTGAAGCTGGCAGGACTTTCTCCCTCGCAGGGTTAGGATGCACTGCTGAAGTGTGAGTCCTTGTCCTTCCCCTCCATTCATCAGGTATGACCTCCAGCAAGCTGTCTGTTCGCACAGACCTCCTGACCATCTACTCTTTTTTGCTCCTTGAAAAAGGAGGCACAAGATCCTAGCAAAAATACAAGGTGAGGGTATACCTTCTCACTCTGATTATCCTATTTTGTCATCCTTGACTTCACGTGTCTTTCCCTTAGAGACATTGCCCCCAGTTCCTCACCATCTCAATGCCTCTGTCTCACCCATGTCACCTCTCGGAAAAGTTTAGGATTGCATTATTTTGCACTTTTTTGGCAGCCTTCAGTTCAGTGAGTCCTGCATTCCAGCTGGCTGGCTTTGCTGGTAGCTGTCTTTGTTTTAGGTGAGAGGGATGTTGTCACCACAGAGCTGGATGTTCCCTTCAAATGAGCACCTAGACCTGGGCTCATCTGGAGGGCTGGCAGCTCAAAAACAGAGTTTTCTGTAAGAGCACATAAGTAAGTGTGGAGCAAAGAGGAAAAGAAAAAAGAGAACTGTGGTCCCCATTCTGGTCTCATCAAAAGAGTATGTAGATCTCAATTAGTTTCCATTCTGCAGCCCTCAAAAATGTTTCCTCAGTGCAATCCCATTGGTTTAAATAGACTTATTCCTGATTCACACTGTCCTCATATGTTTCTAATAAAAATTCTTACCAGTGCCATTAATACCCTGCAGATTATTCGAACTGAAAGAATTTTTTCAGAACAACTTCAACTTTTATCATTTATGCTTTTTGTACAGTCCTTACGTTTCACTCATCACAAGCAATGAAAACTTACTGATCAGTTTCGCTTTCATTTACAATCCAATTAATTCCCTGGCACAACGACATTCTGTTTAGGTTCATGACATTGGAATGAATTGGTCTGATTTTTTTTTTTAAAGCAACCTAGTTCCATTACTATTTTTGCCTTTTTTTTTTTTTTAAGTTGATCATCTCCTTTTATTGGCAGTTTAGGAAATAAAACATTTGTATTCCTTAATAGCATTCCTCCTAATTCTGAAATGCCCCTGGGAAAGCTCTGATTAACTGTACTACATTCAAATGTAGAATTATCTAATTACTGTTCCCATACCAAGAACTTCCAGAGGACAGGATTATGTCATTTTTAGCTCCTTTGTGTTTGGAGAGTGCTTCTGTATAACATCTGTGGGCACATGCTTATGAAGGGCAGGGTGCACACATACAACAAGTACATGGGTGAAGAACTACAAAAAGTGACTTTTTTTTTCCATTCCTATCTAGGCTCTTTTGCCTAGTATTAGTTTTCAGCAACAAATTTTGTTCATCCTCAGTGGACAGAAGCACGCTTGAAGTTGTAAAATAGATTTCCTCTCACATTGTCCTGTTCAATAAACCTCTTGTTCCTTTGTGGAATCTGTGGAAGCCTTCTCTGGGGACAAAGCTAGAATGTGGAATTCATTACGTATTGCCCAGTGCTCCATGTGAAGCACTCCTCCGGGTTCCTTCAACACAAAAACGTGCTTTATACCATTGCAGGGGCTTTTGAGAATTTTGAAGTAAATCCAGCTCAGAGCTGGTATATCAATGGCAAATCCTCTTAGCTCTGGTTACAGGAGATCAGGATGTTATTTCAGCATTCATATTTGGGAGCTGTTCCATTAACACCTACAACAGTAGATGCGGATATATATTTGGCTGCTGTTTAGGAGGATCTGTTTGATGACTTATCCTGACTACAGGGTTTCAGATTCTGTTCTTGCAGCTATGTATCTCCATGGAGGTTGCTTGTTTAATATTTCCAGCATACCATCATCTCTCTGCCAAGGCAGGGACACTTAGCTCAAAGGAGACACTCACTGTCTTAAATCATTGATGCCATATCCTGTTAACATCCTCATATACCTAAAATGTCCTTATTCAGAGTCTGCATCATTATATATATTATATATTTATATATGTTATTATGCAGTCTTTAGGTGTGGATTTATTGCAGCGACTAGTCCTGCTCACTAGCACCAGCCCATGCAGTGCCATGTGGCCCTTTTCCTTCTCCAGGTAGCTCATGGCTTGTATCCCTGTCCTGTAACTTGTGGCCTGCTTGTGGTCAGGCCAAGTAGTCCTTTTCCTAGGGCACTGTTTACAGGGAAAGATGTGAGGAGGGTTTCAGAGCCACCACTCCTTCTTGTTTTGTGTAAATTGTTTGTAGGGTGTCTTGTAAGTGGAGAGCTGCTCAGCTGCTGTTGGGCTCAGGGATGTGGGTAGTGGAGGGGTAACTTGGAAACCACCAAGGAAATGAACAGTACCAATGATATCAAGAGAGGCACAGCTCAAGAGTGAAGGGACCCAGAGAGGTGGTTTTCCCTGGGAAACCCTATTTAGAGCATTGTCAAAGCTGAATTATGGCAGTGCTGAAAATGGTATTTCATATTTTCTCCCAGTGTGTATGGAACATGGGACATCTTTCCACGCATTTTAGTTATAGCCCAGCAGTGAGTTTAAACAGATTAATACTTATCAATTTGTCACTATTTCCCATTGCCACTGTCCTCCATCATCTCATCTAAAAGCTTTGAAGGGCATGGAAATTTCAGCTGATTTTAAAGCTGGCTCAGTGGTGGGGTGCAAGTTCTGCCAGCCCATTTCTTGCTTTGGGTCTGCACTGAGCTTTTCAAAGGTCTGTGTTCTGGATAGCAGCAGAGATGACAAATGCTTCTGTGTGTCCAAGCCTCTTGTGGTATGCAGTGGTGGAAAGGGTTTTTACTGGGGTGATATTTGGCCCAGTAGCAATATTGCAGAGCAGAAGAGGTCGTAGGGAATTAATGTTGCTTGTGGTATTAGCTATTTATATACTTTAAATGCTTAAATAAGGGCATCTCTTTTTAAACACCCAAAATAATATGTAGCTTAATTGAAGCTGTTATTTTCCTGGTTTTCTTGAGGAAAAAATTCCTGTGTTTCATATCAGAGCTTCCCTAATGAACTGACCTTCTGTCCTCATTGTCAGCTCATCCTTCTTCTTTAACCATGACTCTTCTGATACTTGATGTTTTGCATTTGCTTTCATTTTTTCCCTTGATCTTGCAATTCCCGAAGGCATGCATTCAAAGGAAATCCTCAGTTTTCCCTTAAAGAGCTAAGGCTTCTGTCTATGGAAAAGACCATGAAGATGTGGCTATTAGAGAGTTACCACATCCATGAAGGCATAAAAAATGAGTTTTGAAGTATTTTCCATATACCACTCATTCTCAGCTTATCCTATGATTTCTGGATGACTATCGTATGATTCGAAGAGGAGAATATTTGGTTTCTTGGGGGTGTGTGTGTTAGGGGATAGACAGTGAAACTTAAAGTACAGATCCTTTTGAACGCGGTTAAGCACAAATGATTTGAAGTTTTCTGGTTTTGTATTCTAAAGGAGCTTAATCAGTGTCATTAAAATGCAAAGGGTTGTTTCATTGAGCTTTGAAAGTGGGAGTTGTCATGAATTGTGTTTATTACTGTAGGGCATTTGAAGTCGACACAAACATCTCTCACTGCATGAACATGAAGCCATAGGTGTCTCTTGTCTTCAGAGATATTCCAGTGGAAACAGGAAAGGGAGCACAGTCAGGTTGGATGGAAATGCCCTCAGGGAGCAGTGTGACGCCCTTGCAATTCCCCAGAATGGGAGAATGAGATGGATTTTGTAAAAAAGGGATCGGTTTTTCTATTGGGGAAAAGGTAATGAAGGAGAGGGCAGAAGAAAAGAAGGCATAAGGTGGAGGTGAAGATGGGCTGCAGTCAAACAGCTTTGGAGGGGGAAGGAGTATTTGGAGGATGTTTCTGTGTGTCCAGAAGCCTCTCTCTTGGCAGTGTCTACAGTTGCTCTGTGAGGTTTCTTCTCAGGAATTAGCCTTTTGGAGGAGAGGGTCCCCATCTGGAGCTTGTGGGGCTTGGAAAGTAGCAGCTGTCTCTGGGACTTTTCTGAATCTGTGGGAACAATTAGGCTGTTTGTCTGGGTTTTGGTATTCACTTTCCTAATGGATATTTCCTCTACTCCTGGTAATTCTTCTCCTTTCTTTCGTTAGTGTCTTGGCTTTCGTTAGTGTCATGTCATTTCATTACATGATCAGGAGCTGCTCCTGTCTCAGGTATTCCATGGGTGCACCAGGAGGGTTCTGAAACAACTTTAAGGATAAAGCAGTCTGGAAGAAGGATGAAGCAGAGTGTTATAAAAACAATGCTAACAATCTTTTTCAAAGACAAAGTTGTACAAGGTTTGAGTGACAAGATTCCTGCTTACAGCACAAGTCTCCATTTTATAATTTGATCTCCAGATGGCTGTGATTATTCTCAATCTGGAAAAAGTATAATAATGAAGATTTTGGTTTTTTAAATTGCATGTGATATGAATTCTCTTTTAATTGAAACTATCATATTTTTTTTCATTTTGTTCAACAATAAATTCAATAGGGAACTGTAGACCCTTCCTACCAGAGAGGATTGATATCGTAATCCAGTTTATTAGCTGCATCATTTGGAAATGCAGGGCAATGTTTTTTCTTTAAATGTCCAGGTAGAAAAGGACTCGCTGAAGTTGGTCAGAGCACAAACTCCATGCTGGGAGAATTAGACAGTCCTCCAGAGGACTCTTTTGTACTGTGTAGAAATAGTTGCAGGAAAGTGAAAACCATGAGTACGGGTGCATTGAGGCATATGCTGGACAAGCAGGGGCTCTCCTGGTATCAAGGGAGAGGAAGCACAGGAAGGAGGCTGCCCTGTTTTGGTAGGAGGGGACAAAAAAAAACCAAGAGTGATTACTCTAAATCTAGAATTCCTTTTCTCTTCTAATAAAGTAGACTATCTCTTCCTTTTTTTCTTTGCTTTCATGTGGCTGGGACTTGCTTGATTTTGGTGCCTCCTAGCTCTGTCTTCTTGGAGGACAAGAAGATGAGAGAAGAAGAATTGCTCAGCTCTCTCTCATTCTTCCTCTCAGCATCGCTCTAACAAGCCATCCAGAGCTATCCTTCTTTTCAAGGTCACAAAGCTTGTCTGTGGCAAGGCAGGCCCAGTGTCCTGTTCTAACTGCTGTAACTCTTTATTTTCTGTCAAATTTGTCAGGGCTTGCATGCATCATGCTCTTCAACCAGCACCCTCAATGCAGGATGAACTTTTTTTAGTGAGGAAATTCTATATCATAGCATATCACCCTTGTACCTAGGAGAAACAAGACTGGGTTTTTTTTGTTAAATTTTGTCATTTCAGGTAGAAAAAAAGAAAAAAATCACGTTAAGCACAAGTTCAGGTAGACAGAAAGAGAAAATCATGTTAAGCACATGTTCTTTCCGTAAGTGAGAATGATCGTGGATTTTAATGTCTCGTTTAAAAAAATTCTCCTCTCTCAAGACACCTCCCTTCTGATTAGACTGAATGTCAGAACACCACATTTACTGTTTGTTAGGGCAGTCCTTCCCCCCAGACAGCTTCAGGAATTGTGCTTAAGGGACTCAGAGGTAAAGGTGCTTTCTGGCTTTTGCGAAAAGGAATCCAGCCAGTCCTGTAGGTCAGCCAGTCCTCGGGAGCAGAATGACTGTGCAGGTCCAGGAGATAAAAAATTAGTTCCACAACACGGAAACACATGGCTGCTCTTGCAATGGCAATGGATCTGCCTGGAAATGTAACAACTCGTAAGACATGTAACCGAAATTGTATTGTTCAAGAGTGGAACAAATTAATTAGGCTAAATGGAGACTTTGGCTGTCATGACTCTAGTGAGAAAATTCACAGGCTGCCTTTTTCCAAGCTTTCCTCCTTCTGCTTGTGTGGACTGGGGTTTTCTGTGTCTTTTTTACCCTCTGCCTCTTCATTCAAGTCTCTGTCCTCAGCCCCAAGAGCTAAGGGCCTCCTGCTTCTTCCCTGGATAAAGGACTAGCACCCAGTGGTGAGGAGGAGCTGTAGTCGAGGATGTGCCTTTTCAACCTCTGTGATTACTCACAGAGTCACAGTTTCTCCTCCCCGTTGAACTTAATCTCTCCTTTGAGGTCTTTTCAAGCTATTCTTGCTGCGCTGCTCTCTATTCCATCCCTGCAGTGAGAGGGATGCCATGAACAACCTGCAAATAGCATGGTTCTGGAGAGGGGAGAGACCCTCTTATTTGCTTTTCAGGAGCAGAGCTGAGTTTCACTGCTGTGCTAACTGTGATTCTGATGATTTCCTTATGTTAAATTGCCAGGTGGTTGGAGGAATTTTGGCTGTGCTGCTTTTTAATTTTTTTTTATTATTATTTTAAGCTTCTGACTCTTTTGCAAACAGGAATGTATCAAGGGAAGATGAAGGATGTGAAGAAGTAGCACCATTGAGATTAAAGGGACCAAATTTTACCAGCAATCACAGCAAATATCTGACTTGCTTAAGTGAAGCCAATTACTGTATTATTGCCTCCTTTTGCACTATGCACAGTAGGGATGTCACTGGATAATGGTTTGCATGTAGAGTTAATCACTTTGATGCATTTCTGACTGATCCCAGCAAATTATGTTTTGGTTCCACTATATTAAACACAAGAGCAGGGGATTATCATTAATAAATCTAAGGCACAGCATGCATAAATCTTGAATAAATCAAATATCAATTACATAGGCAGTATCTGCTGACATCTGCTTTCATCAAATAATATATTTGAAATAGATTTTATTCCACTTTGTTGGAGTCAAAGGAATGTTAGATTGGTATGCAAAGACCCTTACTCTAAAGAGTTGGGTTATGTAGGAGTGCTACTGCTTGCTGAGCAACATAAAACAGGTTTGGGGTTTTTTTTCCTTTCATTTTTAGACATAAATAGCACATTGGTTTCATAGAGTGGTTCACACAGTAAAGGAAGGACTTGTATCTTTTGGGAGAAGCTCTTCTGCATGTTCTTTTTTCAAGTATTTTATGAGGGTTGGTTCTGATGAGGCTGCCATGTACTTGCAACCTTTTCATGTCCCAGCTGGCTGGGTGGGCCGAATCTGGCCTGGGATTTCCCTGTGGGTTGTGACAGGTGGAAAGAAAGTTAGTTAATGCCCGTTTTCAAGGGAATTACAGAAAGGGAGGATTAGGTGTGGGCAGAGCTCAGTAGCCGTGGGTGTTGGAAGGCCTGTGGGCAGGGTGAGTGTTTATCTCTGAACACATCATCTCCCCGCCAGGGGCAGGTGGGTGTTTCTCTGGCTTGTGGGAACACGCAGAGCAGCAGTCAGAGGCGATGGCGAGTCCCCTTCAGCTCTCCTTCCTCTTCCTGGCTGCAGAAGCAACTCCCTCTATTGTGTGCCCTCCCTGCCTCCCTCCCCGGCGTCCGAAGGGAAGGCGCAGGGACCGAGTCTGCACCCGTTCCCGTTCCTGCACTGCCCAGGGCGAGGAAGGGCTCGACAGCTGAGCCACTCCTCCAACAGGGCTTGGAGCAAGGGAGCAATATGGTGTTGGCCTATCAGTGCATTGTCTTCAAACATTTTGTCTTCCCCTTTACTCTCCTTTTCTTACCAACTACCTCTTCACCTCATTTCCAGATTAATGGAGGCTGATGTGGTGATCAGTGACAGGGAATGGCATAAAGTTGGGTCTGGGGAAGTTTATGTTGGATATTAGGAAAGCGTTTTTCACCCAGAGGGTGGTTGGGCACTGGAACAGGATCCCCAGGGTCACAGCACCAAGCCTGGCCGAGCTCAGGAAGTGTTTGGACAGTGCTCTCAGGCACAGGGTGTCACTCTTGGGGTGTCCAGTGCAGGGCCAGGAGCTGGGCTTGATGATCCGGATGGGTCTCTCCCCCCTCAGCATTTTCTGTGATTCTGTGACTATGAACACCCCATAACATGAAAGCACACTCTCTTGAAGAAAAAAACCAAACAAGATAAAACCAGTGTGCTCTGAGCACTTCAATTTCCAGTTCTTCTCAGCCTGCTGAAATCCCATGTTGGCCTTAGCTCCATGGAGGCACTTCAGACATTGGAAATGCTGCTTAATGAGGCCAGTGGATCTACAAGTTCATTTCATGGGGCTCTCTGGATAGAAAAAATTCATCTGAAAACCCTGGGGACATACCAGAATCTTCTTCAGGGTTTTCTGTAATACAATAAAACTTATACACAGATGTTTTCAAATATGTGCATATACCATATTAAGTTTGAGTACATGTAGGTGGATTTAGTTTTCTAATGTTGGTTCACCATTTGTACAGTGCGCTTCTTTGTGAACAAAATTATTTCTTTTCTGTCTGGACATCTGTTGAGTGTGTTAATTCTTAGAAAATGTGCAGATATCAAAACTATATTATGTGATCACCAAGCCAGAAGGAAAGTAATAGTTTTTCTCAGTTTTTTTTTAAGATCTGTCAGACTCTAAATTAGTAATTTCAACAACTATAAAATTCCTTTATCTTATGCATTCACAGAAGTGAAAAAGTTGCTATCCTATGGATTTGTGTACTTAAATATAGCCTGCTTTCTCTTGTGCATAATCCTGAAAGGCACTGGGAGCCTTGTCCAATTTGCAGCCAGTATAAATCTTTACCCTGATTCCTGCAGTAACACCAGCAGGTCTGTGGACAACACAGCACTCAGAGTGTGGAAAGTTAAGAAGTGTATGCGTGAAGAATTTATAGGAGTACTGTCCCTTGGGAAATGTTTTGAAAATATCTGACACTTGATATAATCTATTGCATTCCAAATGCAAAAAAAAAAAAAAAATCTCTTTAGAAGTGTTTTTCTGAGCCCCGGGGATGTCCTCTGGCAGAGATGGTCCAGCTGTATCCAGAGAGGGATACAGCTGCAACTTGGAAAAATAAATACAATAAAATAAAAAGTGACATACCTGCTGCTTTTGTTTTAGGGAGGGGGGGAATATTTAAGATGTTAGGCAAGTACGTTTCCAGCTTGCATTCAAATCTGATTCCTCTCTTGAAAGAGAATAAATTACAGTACAAAGCTTTAAATTCTCTTCCCATTTGCCTGGTATGATACCTGTTGCCTTCTGTGGACATTGTACCTGTGCAATAGGAAACAGGTTCTTGTTCTTCCTTTCAATTTAACAAGTCTTATTACTGCTGTCAGGTATAATGATCTGAACCTGGGGGTGACAGTATGGATCTGCAGTGGCGCAACTTTGTTTTATCCATGTCTGTTGCAGAAGGAGCTGTAGTTCACTTGAAAATAGGCAATGTTCAGCTTTTGCCTGTGACTTCTTTTGCATGTTTTCTTGTGTTTGGTTTTTTTTTGTTGTTTTTCTCTTTTTGTGTTTGGTTGTTTTTGGTTTTGTTTGGGTTTTTTTGTTTGTTTGGGTTTTTTTTTTACAGCTTTATAGAAAATTCAGAGTAAGAACTGGTTTATAAGGCAGAGATCTTCTGTCTGAGGAAGGGATCCAGAATGTTGAAAGAGATGTTGCTCAAACTCTGTAGGAAAACTGGGCCTGGCTCATGCTACTGCACAAGAGGATCTGTAGAGTTAGATGTCTCTGGTTTTTTTCTCTGATAGATGTTTAAATCTTCTTGATTTGACATGGGTGTTGTTGTGTGGCACCTTGCAGACGCTGCATGTACACATGCAGGGGAAAGCAAAACCTGAGAGCAGGGAGGGATTTCACAGCCAATGTTTGCAGCCAAGTCACATTTCTAAGTGCAAGGAGAATAGCAATTTAAACTTGATTTTTTTTTTCTTTTTCTCTAAGGGAGGCATGTGCAGCGTGAATTTGATCTCACTGTATGACAACCACCTTGCTCACAAGTCAGGAAGGTGGATTTCCATTTATACTTCATACAGTCTCATTCTTTAATTTGCTGCTTTTTTTTTTTGTTTGTTTTTTTTGTCTTGCTGGAGTTTCATCACCAGCCACAGGCTACTAGTCTGGAATGGATCAGAGTTTCAAACTCAGTCCCAAAGTTAGAAGATGCAAAATAGGGGGAGATGAAGGGAAAGGTGGAGGCAAGTACAGAACACTGTTGCCAACTCCACTAGGTAGATGAGAGCAGCCAGAACTGCCAGCAGGGAGAGCATTGCCACTGCTGCTGGGCTTCATGTCTCTGGGACAGCACCAGAACTGTGCCAAAGTACAGAGATGGGGATAAGGAGATAGAACATGAGGAGATGCTGAATGGGGTATTCCATACAGCCTATCCTTCAGGTTGATCCCAGCCTCCCTGTCCCCATATCAGCCCACAGGGTCTTGACCCCCCCTTTGACCCAAGCTATGGGCCCACCAGCACCACCACCGTTTTCAAGGATATGACAAAAGTCATAAGAAAAGCCCCCGCTTGTCACGTGAAGCAGCTCTGTTTAAGGAGAAACCTTTCCTGAAATTAGCTCGTCCATAAGATTGTGTGTAATTCGAGTTCAAAGGAAAAGAAATACACAGGGATTATGTAAGATAGTGGGAGATTAAAAATACTGCCGTTTTCCTGACCTTGTTTCTTTTTCTGTGAGTTTAATTTGTATGTAGCAATTATTTAAAGTGGCTAGCAACTATAATGCAAGCATTTACAGTCATTAGCAACTCCTCATGTTAGAAAATAAGCCTATTGAGTATTAAATTAAGTCAGACTGCTTAATTAATACCATCTCGTGGTTGTCCTAGAGAAATTTCCCTACTTGCAGGTCCATATGGATGGCAGAGTACACACTCATAAGCTGATCTGTGGGCTTTGAACCAAGCTGGCATGACATGTTACTGAAAGCAGTAAGATTTGTGTAGTGCAGGCAGTTTGCAAGGCCTTACTTCTGCAAGGATGAATGTGGCAGGCTTCCCAGATCTTTTATATTTATTTATTTATATGTACAGACACATCTATAATCTGCCTTTTAGTTAATTAGCTAATGTTTGTAAAGTGCTTTGAGGATTAAGTGCTATGTAAGTGCTAATTATTATTATTATTATCTCTCAGTGTGTCTTAGTAGACAAGGTCAACCAAGAAGACACTGAAGAACATTTCTGCTAATGAAGGCTGGATAGACTCCTTGCTCTTCATTTTTCTTCCCTGCCTCCTTCCCTGTGACAGAAGATGGTGTCAGACAGTAGGAAAGAGCTCCTTAATGATGCAGTTTGGGGAATCCCGGACTAGCTTGCCTGGGGAGCCCAGTACGTGTCTGCTACTGGGCATCCTTGGGAACAGGACAGACAAACCTGTGTCAGGGAGGACTGATGTGTGGCTAGTCCTGCCTGAAAGGACCATGGTGTGTGGTGGTCACTGGAAGTCCCTCCAGGACGTGGGATATGGTGGCTGCCTTCCACACTCTGTCAGTTTGGTGCTGTCCTGGATCCATGCAAGTCAAAATGTCTGTAAGCTGGATGTGCAAGGCATGGAAAGGGTTGTAAAGCATTGGAACACACTGCTCAGGTAAGTGGTACAGTCACCATCCCTGGAAGTGCTTAAAAACCATGTGAATGTGGAGTCTGAAGACACAGTTTAGTGGTGAGCATGGTAATGGTGCTGGGTTGATGGTTGGACTTGATCACAAAGGTCTTTTCCGACCTTAATGACTCTATGATTCTAAAATGTGCAGGTGTTTCTGGCCAGCAGGAAAACTTCCCACAGAGGTGTTGAAGTTTTGCTTGCAATCCTTTTAAAAAACCCACGTGAGGAGGTTGCACTGTTTCATTGCCCAACACCCTCTCTGTGGAGTGTTATCCCTCCCAGAGCCAAGCAGGCAGAATTTCTGCCTGTGGACCACCAGATCTTGCAGCCCACGGAGGAACACAAATTGACTTTTGCATTTGACACAGATTAATTGTGTCTTAGCACTGCTTTGCTCTGGTTGTGAGGGCCCAGCAATGGGCTAGATGCCAGCAAAGGAGTCCTTTGCTGCCTGGCACAGATTGTTCCTCTGTGCCTTTACCTTTCACCAAGTGAAGAGTTTTCCCCTTTTCACTCCTCCCTGACTTGATACCGTGTGAGTGGCTCTAAGGTGCAATAAGAGTGATACAGTGTGTATGCAGAGTGCCTTTTAGTCTTCTTTATGATGTGCAGACATTAAATAGCCCTCATGAAATCTTTCCAAGCAGAATGGATGTTTTTATTTAATACACACACATCAATGTATTTAGAGAGGTCTATGTATATGTATCTGTATGTGTCCCAAAGAAGTAGCAAACCAACACAATGAAAGGTTAAAGAGAAGCCTCAGAAATCTCATCAGGCTCCATAACTTTTGGTCAGATGTTTTCCATGAGAACAGCAAAGCAAATCACATTTCTTTATTTCTGAGCATCTGACTAAGATTTAATTGCTCTTAAATGTTTATTTCTACACTTGCACATCCATGGTAACATGGGTGTATGGTGCTGTCATTTGATGTGGTATTTGGTTAAGCATATTTTTAATTGCTGGCAGGTAGTAACTGGTTCGCAAAACTTCTGTTGGCCAAGATTGAACTATTACTCCTTGTCTTCTTTACCAAAAGAAGAAGTATCTGATTTTGGCTTCGTGGCATCCTTTTATTTATTTTTGTTAAAATTTGTTAAAAATATGCATGGGGAAAAAAGGGATCTTAATTAAAGCACTAGATGTAGTAAATATAAAGTATTGCTTTCAATTTAATATGTTTTTCTTTCTTTTTCAGTGCAGAAAATTTTTATTAACTCCATTTTAGCTGTAAAGTCTCCTGAAATTGCCTTAAATAAGTAGGATTAATGTTTTTTGGGGGGAGAAAACAAACACAGTTGAGAGAGTCTGGAGTTGCTATGTACTTGCAACTGAAGTTCAAGCCTTCTCTCAGGACAAAGCAAATGCACGTGAAAGGGGAAAGAAAAGATGAGGGAATAGTCAGCACCTGAGACAGAAGCTGGGTTGTTTTTTTTTTTTTTTTTTGCTTACTGGCTGCTACACTCTCTGCCCTGAGACCTGACAAACTCAGGTCTGCTGGGTAATTAAAGGCATTGTGTCTCAGCCTTTTGCTTGCTTTGCTTTTAGTCACAGAAGCCTCGCAAAAGATGGAGTCATGCCTGACAGTGGGAAATCTTTCTTTATCCAAAGGACAGCAGAAGTCAGGTCAAAGAGGAGCAGAAGTAGGTTGAGGAGGGAAAAGGCAAGAAGGAGCCACCAGAGAAGTGTGCAAGGCTGGTGTGGGTGGTGTTATAGGACTTTTCCTCCTCGAATCTGCGCCCTGTTCCTGAAAGGATTGTATGTCAGTAAACTTCTCCTAACTAAGACACACTCCCTTAAATTAGGGAATTAATTTACTAAATCAGCCAAAGAAATTTCTGTTTAGTTATAACTTGTATTGTTTATGTGTTATGTATAACATGCGTGTACGCATATGTATAAAAAAGTTAAGTATATATGTGTGTGTTATGCTTATATCATCACAGCATTTTACTATATAATTATGAGTTATTACATAATTCAATTATAGTAATTATTGAAAAAATAATATATCATTATGCTATAAATATGATTGTATTATTATGTATCGGTAGGAGCTCAGGAGATATCTTGTATGGCAGAGAGAAGGCTGGACATAAATCTAAGTAAAGCTCAGTTGCTGAATTGAAGTCAATGAAGCCACCAAAGTGCAAAATTAACTTTTTCTTTTCTTTTTCTGTAACTGTGTTTGTATTTTCAGGGTAAATAATTTGATTTCAAAACTCTTCTGGTAAATACACTTGTGTTAGTTATCAGGATCATCCACTACCAAAGAAAAATTTCTTGTATCCGAAGTGGTGCAGCAAAAACAAAAGCACTGAGAAATGTGGTGATTATATGGAATTACATTGTTATGAGAGATAGTAAATAGATTGTATGAGTTACTGATTAGCCTATAAAAGTGGAGCTTGGATGAACCTGATAATGGTCTGAATGGTGGGAAGCACGTTCCCAAGCAATGACTTTTTACTGCTGTTAGTACTACTGGAACTGGAGGGCACTCCCTGAAATAATTAGGCAGCAAGTTGAAATCAGTGAAAAGGAAGTTTTTCTCCTCCCCTGCTTCCCCAACACCCTCAGTGCGCAATTGTAGTGTGAAACTCCTTGTCACAGGATGTTGTAGAAGCCAGCGGTATAAATGGGTTCAAGAAGGGATTAGACAAATTCATGGAGGAGAAGTCTACTGGGAGCTATTAAACATGATGGTCCAGATGCAACCTCTGGCTCAGGAAGTCCCCAAACTGCTGATTGCTGGAATCTGAGAGGTTGTACCAGAGGAGGGATCACTGTAATTGCCATGCTGCTTATATTTGCTTCCGAAGCACCCAGCGCTCCCCGCTGGGGAAAACAAGATACTGGGTTGGATGGGCCATCAGTGACTCAGAATGGCTCATCTATTTTTATGTTCTTAATTGTTGTAAAATGAATAGGCAAGTTACCTCGTTTTTCTCCTCTCTACAAGCTGAAATTTACTAGTGCCAAGAAATTCAGATTTCCAACTGCTTGGGCCACTTAGGACAGGCTCCTCAGAGCCAGAAATGATGCAGCACAGCACATTAAGTATAACATATTCCATGCTGGCCTCTGTGACTGCCCGGGGCCAAGTGAGGCAGGCAGCCCAGATCAATGGCTGGAACCACATCTTCCCTCTGGGTACAAATGCCTATTTGCTTATACTAGTAAAGATACTCAAAGTCGACTCCAAACTTGGGGATGGAAACTGAGGAAGAAAAAAGTGTATTGCTTGCTGTACCTCCTTCTCTGGAGCAGGTAGGAAGGGATTAGGCAGCAAAGTTGGCCGATGGAGGAAGGTTTACTGCCTGTATATGCAATATCAGCAGTTACTATTCTAAAAGCTGAGCAGAGAAGCTTGGAATTGGTGGGTTTTGTGCAGTATTGGTATTGTTTTCATCTGTAGTGGTAGAGAGGTGAAGGTAACCAAGTGTAGATCCAGAGCTGTGACTTATGTCCTCGCTCCAGACTGGTGCAAAGGCTGATCTCACTCAGCCTGCCCTTGTAAAGGGGCTTCTTCCCACTAAGGGGTGAGTTAAAACCACCTAATTTGCTTGCATAGCACACAGGAGTGTGTTGGCCAAAATGGATTTGGGTTGATCTTTAGCCAAATTGAAATTCATGTCGAAGAGATAAAGAAGGAACTGAGACTCTGCAGGTTGTCTGTGGGGCAGCACCCTCCAGGGTTAAGTACGCAGGGGTTGTGTCTGGGGCTGAATGCTGTGTGATCAGGCTAAGTTATGGTGCAGACTTCAGCAATTGCCCCAGAAAAGAACTTAAACCCAGGGGCCTGGACACAAACCAGCTGAAATTGGAAGCAGTTTGGAAGCTAAGGTCTGCTTTTCAACCCTGTCCAGTGCGTGTGTGTTTACACACAGTCATACTCCCCTCCCCCTTCCTCCCCCCTGGCATCCCCTTCCCCTAATTTTTCATAAATGTTGCCACTGGGGATTCGTATATGAGAAAAAAACGAGGTGAAAGAAGCGAAGGGAGGAGGAGGAGGAGAGCTGTACCTCTTCTGCAAATGCAATAATTCAGATGGGGGAATGCGCTGTTAAAGTTTCTGCCTTGACGTGTGCATGTGAAACGTGGCCAAGTTATGGTTTCTGTGGGAATTGTACGTTTGAATTTTCTGCCTTTTGTGTGGTTAAATTCTCAACCACAACATTGCATTAAATAGTCAGGCTTTTTTTTATATTAGTTGTTGTACCCATAAAGCTTAATGTTTTGCTGCTTTCTGAAGGTGGGAGGGTATTTGTGTGTTTTTCTGCTAGGGCGATGACATGGCGGTTTACTTTAGATCGGAGTGCGGAGGATACACTCGGATTTCAGCCAAAGCAAAAGGAGGGGGGAGGTGTTAGGAGCTCTTTCTAGTGAGAAGGGATGGCTCTGCAACAGGGGTGCTCTGCCAGACCAACAGCAATTAGCCTAGGGGACAGGAACAGGCCTTGGGATTTCCTGTTGTGATACTGAGTTTTATCTCTAAGTAAGCAGTTCCAAATCTACTCCAAATGGTAGAGCCCACCAGTTTTATCTGCTCTTCCCTGCACCTTCTCTCCTCCAGATATTTGCTCTGCAGCCTCTGGGAACCGATTTGAGTGACCTTTGTAGGAAAACTACACTGGCTGTCCAGTAAAAAACAGCTTTACCACCAGCATTAATTGCTGCTGGGGCTGAGACTCTCCACACAAACCAAGCACTGATGTGATGTCAAGCTTTGGTTTCCTGTCAGCCCCTAGAGGAGCCTATAGAAGGTCAGAAGAAGCATGAGGGATGCTGGCACCACATCCGTTCTCTCTGTTTGAGGCTGCCAGTGCTGGACATTTTAATGCCAGTGTAGATGAAGGCTATGGTGCATTGAAATGTAAATTAGAAGGGTTTCACAAGAAGTATTTATGTGCTGTGCCAGCAGTAGGCTGAAAGGTGAAGGCTTAAACTTAACTAATGTATTTTCTTTTAATCAGTGACCAGCAAAAGAAAATGAATGTTTACAGGGCCTGTGAAACATATTAGCTTGGGCTGGGTTCATTATTGCAGCCCTGAGCAGTTTTAGGGAATCACAAGCATCAGAAATTGTCTCCTGTAGCACTGAAGGATGTGGGATATGCTGGCAGAGGGAGGGTGCTTCTCTTTGCTTCTTTTTAGTTATGATTTTTTTGGATACTGTTACCAATTTTTTCTTTGAAAACAGTAGTTCCAACTTCATACAGCCACCAAAAGTAGTTACACTTTTCAGACCCTGGTCCTGGTGGAAGTCAGGCAAAGCTTGGAGCTTTGCTGGGCCTGTTGGAGATGGAGATCCAGGAATAAAGGGAAACCAAATCCCCAAGGTGGTTTTAGTCTTTGTGGTAGCTTAAACCTTCCTCTTCCAGCCTGCTGAAAGTTATTATCTGTGTGGAAGGTCATTATCCTCATGAAAGGTTATTATCCTCTGCATGGAAGATGTTATCTTACCTATCATTCCAGCTTCATATGCCTAGTGAGTCCTTCCCCACGTGAACACCCCTGGTATTTTTTACCTTGATGTTCCTGTACGCTCCTTTCCAGCCAAGAAGCAATGATCCCATATTTGAAAGCTAAGGTTGTCCTTCTGACCTTCCCACTGTGTCTTCTCCCTGTGTTTTGAATTTCCACATTTCCTATGGGCATGAACTTCCAAACCAGATAGAGATGGAATTTCTTTGCTCTTCCTTTTCCTCCCACAAAGAGCATTTGGGTGCTTTTGACACCCTGAGCCTGAGCTGAGGTGGGTGAGGGCCATCCTGCATGTGTAAGTCAGTGTTTATCCCCACAGGATATGTTTAGGGCTCTGTTCTCAGGCTTAATGGGTAGGTAAAAGGCAACTGGTTTTAAACTCCCTTAGAAGAATGTAAATATATTTTCTGTTTTGACCCATCAGGTCCTTGAGCAGCTTGTGATGTTTTCAAAAGGCAGATGTCCAATTTCCTTCACTGTCCTCAGAACAAAATCCTGTCCACTGGGTGGGGTGGGAGGTTTTCCCTGGTCTTTAGGAGAGAAAGGCTTCAATCTGAATGTGTCCTGGTAGAGACAGCCTGGGTACTTTTATGGGTTTTCCCCCTTGACAGGATTTTCTGGCCTGGAAAAGTTTTCTTCTCACTCTGTCTCTGACAGCTCTGAGGGCACAGGCAAGGACACTGTCAGCAGGGAAGGTGAGTTTATTGGCTTCCTAGACTGTGATTTGGTTACTTTCTGCCCTTTTTTGAAACAATTCTTTGGTTTTGAAACAAATGGTGTCTATAGCGTAGTGAATTGGACACTAAATTTCTATTAATTCATAAAAACTAAAATAGAATCCATTAGGAGTAGTTTGGTATTGGTGTGAAAGGAGATGTAAATTATCTGCTATCATGCTTGAAATGTGAAAGCTAATCATGTTTGGCATCAGGCCAGCTAACATTAAAGTAATTATTTTTAATCATCAGCTTTTGGTGACATGAATACTCATATTTGTTGATTTACTGTGGAAAGCACTTTACATTGTAAATAAAAAGCTGAGAAAATATACATTTTGTTTCAATGATAATAATAATTATTCAGATAAAAAGACATTTGCTTTTATGAAGCCAAAAGAGTCGGTTTCTGTCCCCACATCAGTCGATATAATCAGCCTGATCTAATGCCTGTCATATTAAATGGGAAGTCCACCAATTGCGGGAGGGGTTTGGATCCTATTCCTGTGTGAACACTACATTTTTTATCCTTTAAAATTACCAATAATTATTAGTGACCTGAACCACTGCTGTTGAACACCTTTTCTGTTTAAGTTGACATAAATTCAAGCAGGGGTGTCCTATGTGCAACCTATACTTGATGATAAACCCCATAAAATATTGTAGATAATCTGCATGAACTAGGTTAAAATCCCTTATTTTACCTTGTTTTCATTAGTTTTTCAATGAGGTTGAGACTCCTAATTTCCTATACAAGTTCTTTTAGGGAAGATATAAGTGCCTTGCTTATGTAGGACCACTAGAAATCACCTGTCTTCTGGAGGAATAAAACTTTATATGCTGGCATTGTATGACAAAATATTACTCTGAAATTTGGAAGTATGAAATAAGAGGAAAAACATTCAGGAAACAACTTGTGGATATGACTGAAAGTCTGTATGAAAGTCTGGCCAGTGGCCCATCTCCCCAAAATAAGTATGTCTGGTTTGCAGAAAGTATTCCTTAATTTCACAGGCATAGAATCTTATGATATGAAATATACAGTATTTAGGTAAAAATTACTTAAGCAATCAGGGAGTTCAAATTCAGCATGTAGTGACTGGACAGGCAGTGAGTCTATGAAAGCAACTCAGGGAGGGGAAAGGGTTATTAGCAGGTGAAGCAAAAGCAGCACAAAATACTAAGTGTAGGGCTGTTTGTGATTTTAAGCAAAGAGGGGCTGGTTCCTGGCTGTTAATTACAGTAGAATAAAAAGCTTATTACAGGGTGTGAGAGGGCGTGGGACTAGCGTGTGCTCGGAGTCTCAGAGGCAATTCCACCACACGCACCTTGACAGGATATTTTGTACAAGCCCAATTATTAAAGAACCGAGTAATGCAGGCAAGTGAAAGAAGGAAAGCAAACAAAAGCTGATCTCTGAATTCTCTTCTTAGGTAAGCAGATCCAACCAAATCCAGGCTGTTCCCAAAGCCTGGAGAGCACTGCCGTGCTAGCTGAGCTGGCCACATGCTGGGTGGCTCGGAGGACCCGTGGGAGTGTTGGCTCCTGTTTCCTTGGCACCAGCAACTCCACCACTCAGCAATGTGGGTACTGATTTCATCAGACCTTGAGTTGCTTCCTTCTCCTCCACTTTTTGACCACTTTACACGTTGTGCTGCTGAGTGTAACGTGGCTTGGCAGAAGTTCCCCGTATTGCTATGGAAGAGGTTGTGCTCCACTGCAGTTCTGTGTCCTTCTGGCCCCACACAAGTTCCACTCCCCAAATTTGGGCCTTCTTTGGGCCTGTCCTTTCTGGAGAGCATGGTCTGTATGACCAGTCCTCGTAGGGTGGTGTCTGTTTTATCAGGAGTGAGGAGCCTCTGTCAGCCTGCTCTGGTGGGGCGCGTGAAGCTCATGAACGGTGACCAATCCAAGATGAAGCTGCCTCTGTACACCTCCTCTTTCAGAGCACAGACGTGTGTGGAAGGCTGTCCACACAAACTGCTTTTAACACTGGCCCACAAGTTGGCCTAGGGCTTGAATTTGGGTCTTCATAGTCAAAAAAGAGGGTACAAGTGCTTAAAAAAAAAGGCATCAGTTGGCCCCACGGTCTTCCATGTGGAAACATGCTCTGTGAGTGTTTGATGTTGTTAAAAGAACAAAACCCCAATCAACCAAAAAAAGATAAACACATTTTGGGAGGAAGTTTAAGAATGCCTAGCAAATGCTCTAAAATAACTTAGGTCAAAAGTAGAGCTCAAAAATTAAAATATTGATTTAGTTGGTTGTGAAAATAAATCTCAATTGGACTTTTCTGAAGGCCTAAATATTAGTAGATAATTGGGGCAGTGTTAAATCAAAATCTTTCCTATTTTTGTGTATTTTAATTATTTTTCTTAACAAAGCCATGAAAGTTGAAGATGTACTATTTTCTGAAAACTATTTAGTCCTATGTGAAACAGTAATTTAGGTAAATACATACTTTACTAGCAATTCTTTGGGGATGTTCCCCAGACAAATAGTTTTTAAAATATTTTGCTGTATCCTGCAGGCAGTGCCAATATCAGCTTAACTGACTTCTCAACAGAATTGTAAGGGAGAAAAAAGAAGTTCTGAAAATTTTTCGTTAAACTCTTAGGGAGAAAAATACTTTCTTTGAATTTTTTTAATATTTGGCTTCATTGAGAAATGCATTGTCCGTCAGTTTCAAATTTTTCCACCAGCTGGGAAGAAAAGTGACTTGGAAATGTTCCTTTTATAAAGTTACAATGCATATTACTGATTTCATTTTTGGGGATTTGTTTTTACATTTTCTATAATAGCATAATTGTATATGCTAATTGTATATGATTTTATATAATTTTATATAGTTATTTTATATAATAATACAGCATTATAAAGTATTGAGAGATAATTTGCTTTCAAAAATGAAAATTCCATTTCTTTCCCTTCAAAACACTGTACTCTTTTGAACTGTTCACCCTGCTGTATTTTTTTAATATCAACAGGAACATTTCAGCAAATATTGCATGAAATTTTTCGAGATTTTGATTGATTATATGATTGTTCTCTCAAAGTTTTCTAGGCACCTTACATTAATTTTGTAGCCCTTTGTTAAGGTTTCTGCATGCAGTTTTGCTTCCAAAGCGTTTTTCTCACCCATTTTCTCTCTGACATTCCAGCAAAAAAGCCATTCTCATGTCCTGCTCTCATGTTTTCTCAGACTGTTGGACAAGGTACCATTTCACTTGTTTTATAAAATTTGTACTTGTCCTTCCCATGGCCATTTATATAACTATTATTATTTTTTTTTTTTGTCAGAAAGGAATTGGTCCGTGCTCCATGTGGCTCTATGTGAAACGCTCTCTCCACTCTTGGTGCTTCGCTAAATCCAAAATCCCAAATCCCCTTGCCCTCATCAGCGTGCGGCTGCCGCGCTCTGGGAGCCCGAGCAGGCAGGAGCGTCGGTGCGGGTTACCTTCGCCGCTAGCTAGATGGTGCTAAAGAATTTGTGCTTGTCATCGCCGAGGAGACCATCGGGAGCCCAGTCCTCCCCTCGGCTCCTGGGCTCGCACTTAAAAAGAGGCGCTTCTGCTTTGTCCTCGGCGCGGCATCCGCTGCCGCTGGTGCTCGCAAGGAGCCTGAAGCGGTGAGAGACCTGCTCTGGAGCACTTTGTGAGTTAGGCCTCTCGGGTTTGATGACTTCAGCCCCAGGAGCCTTGTATGTACTTCGGCATAAAAGAGGTTTTGCCCGCAGAGGAATCCCTCCGTCTCCGTGCCTGTCTCCGATCCTCGGGAGCAGCGATGGGCTTACAGCAACAGGCAAGCGCTCTGCGCTTCGCTCTTGCTGTGCCTGTCTGGAGAGAGGAAAGGCTTCCCCTGCCTTTCAGAGCTTAACCCTGCAGCAGTTGGGAAATTTTTAGAAGTGAATAATTTAGAAAACAAACAAAAGCCAACACCACCCCTCCAACTTGCAGTAAGTGCTCTTGGAGCCCAGGTTTCCTTGCTATTTGAGCGCTGCTGTTTTGGATTAACAGAGCCCTGGCTCTGATAAATACTAACAAAGTGTAACGAATGATCAAAGCTGCATTTACAACCCAATGAGCTTGAAATGATTGATCTGGATGACATAATAATGATAACCAGTGAGATGAGGCATGCAGGACTCTACCCCTCCAGGTACTGAGAGGAAAGAGCAGGTATTAAAAATGACTCCACTTCTTAGGTCATTAGGTTGTTCCCATTCTGATACAAGTGGACGATAAATACAAGACCCTTGCTTTCCCCCAGAAGAGCCCTGCAGCTGCTTTGGGCTGCTCATACTCTTTTGATAGTAATTCATTGTTTTGTAGAGATTACAAAGTTTGACTGATTGTGGAGTAAGTAAGACCGAGTCATTTATGACCGTTCCCTGTGCTGCTGGGGATCTAAGCCTCTTGCCTGTAGTTCAAAGCGTGGTGTAATCTCAAATGTTGTTCTTTGCAAGGCCATAGCCACAGATGTGAAAGGATGTGAATGTGTCTACGGCATGGATTTTGCCATCTGGAGGTTTCCTGTTCTTGCCGAGAAGGCTGGCTAGAGAATTAATGACAAGACAATGCAGACAAACCGTAACTGCAGCTATGCTTAAGAACTCGGCTGCCTCTGGTCTCATGACCTCTCCAACAGCAGTGTCTCTCCTTATAGCCTGCCAGAATCAAGCTTCCAACAGACTTCCTTTCCTCCTACAAAACAGAAGTGCCTATCCACTGGCCTTAGACCTGGCAGATGCGAAAGAATTGAGCTTTACTTGAGGTGTTCCTTTTTGTATTTTTTCATCCTTTCAGTCTTTGACGACAAAGATTGTCTGGATATGTGGAATGTTCACATTCCTCAGCATTTCTTAAAGACAACTCACCCTTCTATAAAATCAGCACAACCTGCTGTTTATTTCCAGCAGGTTGCTTTTTCCAGGTAGGAACAAGAGACTTTGTACCACCTCAAAGCCAAAGTTCAGAATTATGGAAGACAGTCTCTTTGTGCACATTCTCACAATGTAATGAACATCTTCGCTCTACAGGTCTGAACCTGATGTGTCCCTTGCTCTGGATTTACAGCAGGCAAGGATCCCTTTAGGGACAAGTCCTCTGTTGCTGCTATGCCATTAGCAGCCACCAGCTACTTCTTCCTTTCCTTTTTACTCATGAACAAAAAAAAGTATGGCAGTCAGAATGAACTAGTTCACACAGGGGCCAAGGAGAATTAGCATTTTAAAAATACTGGGCTGAATCCTCAGCAGCATGAAAGTAAACAGTAACACCTTTGAAGTCAAGAGAATTTTTCTCATTTACCATCTGAGACTTTTCCAGTATGCTACTAAGAGCATATTCCTAATATCTATATATACAGGAGGATTTCTCTGTGTTTCCAATAAAGCTGGCAAGGAGACAATCAGTTGCTCTGGAAGGCAATTAGAGTATTTAAATATGAATCTGAATTGCTCTGTGGAAGACACTATCTTTTACTCTCCACTGCCATTCCTTTGCCCCTCACTGGACCATAAAGACTCTGCCAGGTTAAGCACCTGAAGCAAGGTGTTTAAAATTTGGCCAGCTGAGTGTCATCTCCTATCACCACTTTAAGCACTAACTGCAGCCATTCCTCGAGGAGTTCCTCAAAGCAGCTCCATCTGTTTCCCTAACTAAAACACCCCCCACATTAGCACTGGCAGGTAGGACTGACAAGTATGTGGGCAGGCACAAACGCTTTTCTAAAGATTTCTAAACTACCCCAAAGTCCTTTTACCACAACAGTGGTACCGTCTATGACAGCTGACCTCAGACTTGGTTCTCTGAGCAGTGAGTTCAATTAGCTTTAATACTTTCAACATTTAAATAGTTAACAGTAAGCAAAGTTCTTTAGAAGCGTAGGGGGATGGCTACATGCGTGTCTGCTGAAGTTGTCAGGCAACGATGGAAAAAAAAGAAAAAAAAACAATTTTAAAAATCTCTAATTGCTTCCAGACAATGCCTTTTGGTTAGGGCTGTGAGACAGTAAGGGGAGAGCTCATGCTCTGACAGAGGGACTGCTCCCAGCTCGAGAGCAGTTGGCTGCAGCCCTGACATCTCTCCAGTCCTGCCTGATGACCTCAGTGCCATGGAAAAGCTTTGCCCAAAACAATCAAGTTCTCCAGCTCCCTGCAATACCCCTGGCTAGCAGGAACCTTGTGGAAACTCATATGTCCAGGGAAGTGAGCCAGCAGGTCTAGGTCTACTGCTTCTACTGTGTCTTTCTTCGCAATCATGGGCTTGTCCTGTCACCGACTCTCATTCTTCCTGCCAGTAAAATCTGAGATAAATCTGAGCTGTTGAGGGCTGGATTTTGGTAGCTAATTTGTTCAGGTCCTGCAGTAGGAAGTGGCATTATGTCATTGATATACAGATATATTCCTGCAATTTTCAATGTATTCTTAGCTAGTAGTATAACTCTAACACAAATCTTCCTGTTTTGCTATCTTCCACCTTATTTTCTGGAGTTGGTTCATCTAGGTGTTGGCAGAAAATTGTATTCACATATTTTTTGCTGCAATTGGAAAACAAAAGCAGAAGGGGCTGGGAGAGATGGCAGCAGAGAGCACTGAGGAAACTTCACTGGCTGCAAACAGCATTAACAATCAGTGCCAGAACTGAGGGAGGAGTAATAAGGTCATATATTCTGTGATGACAAGTAGGAGAGCTTCTACTTGAACTACCAGGACTCAGCTCAAGCAACTCCTGCCACTAGTCCAGCCCTGGCTATGACAAACCATCCTCAAAGGTGTCTTTTCTGGAGAACCTAACTTCTGAAGAAGCACAGAAAAAAAAAATAGGTGTCAGGAAATTTAGCTCTTACTAAATTCCACAGAAGTGATTAACTGCTCTCCAAAGCCTCCACAAGCTTCTATGTTACTACAGTCTTGCCATTTACTCTGCTTTGGCTCAGTCTCAGACAATTCTTTATCAGGTACTTTTCTGATATTTAAATGCTAGGCATTAGAAATGCTTCTTAAAATTTACACTTGAGCTTAGTTTATGGTGGCATGAGGTGGTAGTATTGAAGTTATTTCTCTCTGGGAAAATCTGTATTGGTCCTTGTCAGTCCATGATCAAGATACTAATTTTATTACTCATTCAAGTGGCTGATTGTGTCCAGTGGATACTGTCCTGCACTGATGTCTTTTGCTATCTCAGAGTTTTAAAAAACTGTGGAGTTGAAACCACTTAAATATTTTATTACAGAAAATATAGGCTCAGCATGTAAGTTTAGCAGTCAAACTATATTTATATCTGTGCACATATATGTGCTTTTAGAGACCCCAGGGTTTTATTTTATCCTAACTAATCTAAGAGTAAATGGTTGGATTGCAGTGGAATTGTTAAGGTTGTATATGAACATCATTTTATACTGAGGCTTAAACAAGTCTCCCGTAAAGCAGTATTGTGGTTTCTTGCAGTTGGAAACATCAGAGACTGTAATAATAGGGGTCTGTATAAATGGATGACCCTACCAGCAAAGAAATCCACAGGAACATCTTGAGTGAATTCATTGCTACATGTTGACATCCAGTGGAGAAATGGTCTCAGAAACCTCCTTTCATCATCTATACAGCAACCTTAGGCAGAGGCCCCTGAAAATGATGTTGCTTAACCTGAAGTTCTGTCTTTCAGATGGATTTAAAGAATTTAAGTCACTGTCAACAGTTACTGCAGGGAAAACAGTGGAGATTCAAGATGTTGGTAAAGCACCACATTTCATCTGAGCCTTCTCCACTCGTGGCTGAGCTGGTGTAATTGAGTTTACGAGGAACCATCATCTGTTTCAGTCTAAAGTCAGCTGGGTTAATTTAAGGCAGGGCTGACTAGCTGGCAGGGGAGAGCACTTTAAACCTACCCCAGCCATTACTGCTGCAGCCTGGCCTACTGCCAGCACAGAGCCTACAAGGAGTTGGAGTATATTTAGCTTCAGCTTATTCTCTGCCCCCTCAACTTACATGCTGACCCATGCCAGCTGTGACTCAAGTCTTCCTGGCCCCTTTTGCTGACATCCCCCAACCTGTCTGCTTGTTTAGATTCACGCTGTTTGCTGGCATGGTACTTATCTTCGACCGTGAAAATTGGGCTGGGCAGCTGCCTTGCTCAGAGACCTCGGGCAAGTCTGTTAATCCCTCATACTTAGTCTGCAGATCTGCAAAATGAAGGATTACTCCAAGAGTCCTGACAGGATGCTGTAAGACGTGATGCTGGATATTTGTTCACCACTCCGCTTTCTCACTGTAGAAAAACTGGATGTGTTTAATACAGCATATATCATATATTGGTAACATTAGCAGAGCAAGTCAGTCAAGGACCATGTGTTTATTACTCCAAGAGGGGATACAGCCCTGCTGTCATTACAAAAAATTATAGCTCTTACTGTATTCATGGAAAAGTGCATCAGATTATAGTTTTCTCCACCAAACAAGCACTTTTTTAATTTTGGGAGCTACTTTTTCATCCCTTCCAACTTTGACTTCAATTTTTTGTGGACAAAAAAATGTCAGGCAGCTTTATAGGATTTTCAGTTACAAATGATACAAGTCTTAGCACATCTCATAGGCAAGGGAATATGATGTACTTTATGATCTGATAAAAGTAAACCTGAGGGAGCTATTCCTAAAACTGCCACTCAGGGTCAAGGATGAGATCACATCTGAGAAGGCAGCAGTGATATCAAATACCTTTTGTAAAACAATGACATAAAGGGTTTTAGAAAGCTGGCCTGAACTCAGGGAATTGGCTCCTAGTGATGTCAGCTGTGTGCCTATAATGCCCAGAAAATATCTCATTCTTCTTCTTTTCTAGAAATAATTACCCTTTAATGACAGCAACAAGTGAATTTAGGTCCTTTGGTGCCCTCTGTGAGTTGGTTATTATGTGCTCCCAACAGTCACAATCAGTGGAACTGAGGACCAAAGAATTTTTGTCAGGCAGATTTTGCACCTTGGACATCTTTCTCACCGCATCACAGCAGCATCAACACCTTTTGGGTTGAAGATTTTTACCTGCCTTTCTTGAAGGTTCATTTTCAGTGTGGTCTCATATATTGACCCCTTTCCCTAGAGGAGGTTGCTCAGAGCTCCAAACAACCTGGCCTTGAACAGTTCCAGAGATGGGGCATCCACAACATCTCTGGGCAACTTTCTTAGAAGCCCACTGAAGGTGACAGGGAACTGTGTTAATGGCAGGTGGGAAACCTGTTTCATTCCTGGGTGTGTGGGGTAATTAGGTCTTACTGTGGTGCTGAATATCAAAAGTGCCTTATTTGAAGAACTCCCCCAAGGCTCTTCCTAGACAAGTGTAACTGCAGTCTTGTGCCTGACTCCTGCATAACCAGGAATAGTGGGGTCTGAGTTTTCCATAGCTGTGTCCTGAACATTCATAAATGAAATGAGCAAAGTCTCTGTTCCTTGTGCAGTCATGTATCATGCTTGTGCCTTTAGTAAAAGGCACATCCCCTTACTAAAAAGTCTTTGAAGTAGAAGTTTACAACTACTGGGGATTTGGTTCACTATCTAAGAAAAGAATGAAATTATTGACACAAATTCAGAAAGAGAGAACTAAAATGTTCATAGAAGAACTAAGGAGGGGTTTAACAACATATGCAAAAAGTAGTCTAGAAACCAGGAGCTGTGTATTTTCACTGTTTGATCTGCATGTGACATAATCTGACCATTTTGCAGATACAAGTGTATCAAGTGTATTAAACAAGTTCTCATATAACCTGAAAACAGAGGAAGAGCATTTCTTAGAGCAGAGGGAAGGATATGAATATGTAGGGAAAATGGGGGGGGCTGTAAGGGGTCTGTAGCCAAAATGTTGGTTATCAACTCCAGTTTTATTTTCAAATGTATTACCAAGGCCTGTGGCACTCCTCATGCTCCTCAGCTGGTATTTCTGCAGGTAAAGCAGTAAATTACAGTAATTTACACCAGTTTGGATGCTAATCTGGCAACATTAATTAACCAGACCCACTCAGACCTCTGCCCACTTGTTGCAATTGGAGAGTGTTTAACTTGTACCCAGGTGCCCATTCCACTTGGCAGTGATCTGAGATCCTCGCAGGAATACCCCACCCACTGCTGTCCCACCAGTCTGAGCTGCCTTGGAGTAAATGCTGTTCACCTGGCAGAGTTGGGAAGGGAAGCACAACCTAACAAAGAGCTGCTCCAGAGGTGTGTTGCTCCTGATTGTCCTGTCCTTTTCTTCTGCTTGGCCTGCAAATTGTACCTGACTGGTTGCTGCCTCCTCTTGCTGGTAATGCCTCTCACTGACCCTGGGTTCAGGTTTGTTTGATAAGCTGGGATCTGTAAAACTGCAGTCTAACAATTCCACCACTTGTTCTAATTTAGTGAGGGGTGAGAATTAACAGATGGTGTCATTATCAAAAGCTGTTCAAGTGTTGAAACAACATAAATTCCACAAATACAGAAAAACAAATGTAAACTGCTGTAATTTTTCCAATATTGGTTGAATTATAATCACACTTTGCATTTATACAGAGCTTTTTCATCCACAGCTTTTGAAGTGCTTCCAGATTGTATCTAAAGCCCAGATCTGTGAGAGAGGAGAGCATCACATTACCTGCTCTACTGAAGTTGGAGCTGTGGTGCCAAGTGTTGACGGCTTACACCGAGGATCTGCACAGGGGCTCTGGCTTCTTCACCTGGCTCTGCTGCTGCTCCAGCTGAATGGTCGTGGGTAAGTGGTGTCATTTCTCCATAGCTGAATTTCTGTTTCTAAACAAGGAATGATAATGCTTTGCCTCCTTTGAGAAGTGTTTTGTTTCGGCTGATGAAAAATGCTGTGTTGTAAGGTGTGGGTCTTGTTGATATCATCGCTGTTGCAACTGTTAAAAAGCAGATGCTGGGAGGGCTTAATAAGAAATATATGGTCAAGGTTTGCAGAGGGGCTGAGAATATCAGGGTTCTAACTGAAGTTCTTCTAAAAGCTTGATTTTTAAGAGTCCCATGGTGAACACTGTGAAACAAAAGGGTTTGCTGGTTTGGGGTTTTTTTTTCCCTCTCCTTTTTGTTATCCTTGGTAGTTATTACAACTTCTCAGGACCCTTCTATTTCAGCTTTCTGTATATTCCATCTTCACAGTATATCAAGATGTTGACTTTGTCTTGACTGTGCTCCTGCAGGTGTCAGGGATTCTGCAATTAAATTAGGCAAATAATTGTACTGAGGAAAAAACTTTGAAGATTTGAGCTCACTTTTTTGCATACTCTATTTTCGGACTTTGTTATGAGGTCATGATTCAGTAATAAAAAACCCCAGATATAGTGAAGATGATCTCTTGTTGGCAAGTTGAGTGGTAAGACTGCATAACAATAGTAATGGACTTTATTTAAAAAGATCAGTCTATGATCATTGAATTTCAGGGTTGTGTGTTTCAGAAGATAATATTTATGCTGTTGATTATATTTATATTTCAGTTAGCCCAAAGGATTCAGCGGTGCTTTGTGATAGATGCTTTGAGGATCATAAGACATTTTCATAATAAATGTGAGTGGGGAGGAAGGAAAGAAAGAAGGAAAAAGACAGGGTGGAAAAAAACTCGAGCATTTTGGGAGAGGAAGGTCTCAGGTTAATCATGGGAAAATCTAGCCTAAGAAACCAAGTTAATATATTTAAGATTCCCTTCCTCACATGAATGCATTCATATGAGTATTGAACTGGGAGGGACCCTTTGCATCCTTTGCTAGATTTGTGCTGTGGATTTGTTCCCCATTCCTTTGCGAAAATATCATGGTGTAGCTCGTATACGGGCAGTCTGAAATCTTTACCTCCCACAAGAAGTCAGCAATGCTCAAGTGGCTTCCTAGGAGCAAACCCTGGCCTGTGGCAACCCCTGAACTCCACCTGGCCCTTGGTAAGGAGGGAGCCAATCCACCCAGGCTAGAGTGGGCCAGAAAGCACCACAATAGCAATAAAAAGAGGGTAGTGCTGGAGCCTATGATAAGCCTGGCTATGTTCACAGGAGCTGGAGATCGTGTCCTATAAGCTATTCAAAACTCCTCTGAGAGGCTGGAGCCTGTGCTAATTTCTAGCTGTGTGCAGGATGGATGTGTTTTGAACATACACTTTTTTTTAAAGAGGCCACATTTCGCACATTTCTTATAAACTGTTGCGCTCGAGTTGCTTTTGTGCTGAAAGAGGACTTCTCCTGCCAGAAGGTCCTGCTGGTGGCCTGATGATGGGGTAGGAGTGGCAATGAGGTGGCAGAACAGGAGGTGTTGTGTTGCCCTGTTGAGTTCTGCGTGGAAAAACCTGGTGGGGACTTAATCCTGAGATCCAAAATTCTGTTGTCTCTCTTGATACACCAGAATGTTATGAATAGTGTTTATTTATTCCTTTAGTCTGGGTCAGATGAAAAGGAGACAGAAAGAACTACTTGAGACTTATCTAGCTTTGACAGCATTTGAGGCTTTATAAATGTGGGTTTCGGCTGCATTTGATGGAAGTTACTGCAAACTGGCAAACGAGCCTGGAAGCCAGCACAAGACAACCACAAATCTGGCAACAAATTACCACTGCCAGATGCCTTTGCTTTTCCTTTAGCTTTCTATGGATTTGAGGCACTTTAGTTTTCTTTATTTATTTTCTTTTTTTATTTTTTTTTAAATTATTATTATTATTATTATTTTGGAAATACTCTCAAAGTAGAACACAGAGTTTTGGGCTGTCTAGCCAAAGTTTAGCTGTCCTTTTGCATCTCTGCCAAACTTCCTGTTTTCAGCAGAAACAATTTATTATCTTGCTGGTTCTTTAGACCTGAAAGGATTTGCAAGTACAAATAAACTTGTGGTGGTTTTTTAGGTTTTTTTTCATGGCCTTTCAAAGAATAAACTCACTTGCTTCCTCTTAATTATGTGGTCTATGCTAGCAAAGAAAAGTATTTAACCTTTGGGCCGCTAGAAAGATTCAGAAAATGTTTTAATTATGCAGAACTTCTGCACTCTGAACTTTTAAAGTACAGATAATTATTTTTTCATATGCTAGAAATCTTTGTTTTCATGTGGTTGGGCAATAGCATCACTTGGCCACATGTATGTTAAGGGAGTTTGGAGTGAGTTAAAATCGGAAATCTTTGCTCTAAAAATTTCCTAAGCCTTTCCTAAAGGTTTGTTCTTGGCCATCCATGGACATGTGGTAACAAAACAGAAAAATCTATGGCAGGTAGGCAGTAATCCTTCCTCTTACCAACCAAATGAGATCTGAAGTAAGAAATTAAGCAGCAAAGTTATCCCTTGTTTTGGGCTAAGGAAGAGCAGGAAGTCACAAACCCAAGCCCTGCTGCAAAGGAATTGGAGAAGAATCTCCTCTCTAAAAATAAACTATATGTAGGTTATCCAAAAAGAAAACAAAACAAAAACAACAAACCAGCAATCTGTGTCATTCATCCCCAATGCCTCTGTAGTGTAAGGGAATGGAACAAAAGCATGTTTGTAAAATTGACATTGGCAGGAATAGAGCTGTGGGGTGGGAGGGGGTAACTTGGCATTAGACAGCTCAATCTCTTCGTGCCTTCAGAAATTACTGCACATTACCTGCAACTGTTGGGAGGATGTTGGAGTCTATTTCTTGTATTGTACTTCAAAGGTTTTGCAAATTCTTTGAAGGTGACTTAACAGCTATTAAATGATACTAAAGGAGGAAAAAAAAAATCGAAATCTTTCCAAAGAAGAAGTTTAAAGGATGTGTTTAATATTAGTGTTGGAAATGTGCTATAAATCCTCGTAGTTTATGTGTGTCACCGTCACTGAGATGGCATTTATCACAGCAGAGGGAGATGGAACAATTCACAGAGGAAAGGATCTTTCAGGAGTTTTATATGTTCCTCCCTATGTCACCAAAAGAAGGGGAAAAAAGACATTTGAGCAGAGGCCCTGAACTGTACAGAAATCCTTGAACAGTTGTAATGTCCAGGCTGTATGACAGCAGGACACTCCTGCTGTTTTCCTTAAGGAAAACTGTACTTTTTGCCATTTTTTCAGCAGTTTGTTGCCTTTCATAAGGTAGTTATAAAATAGCAAGAACCTCCCCATGCCAAGTAATAGGAAGAAGTGAAAAATGTCATTTAATATGCGGAAAAAACCCAAAAGTTTGAATAATGAAAGTAAAATTCAAATGTTCTGAATGGTATGCTTCTGTTGATATTTTCTATTCTAGCTCTATTAATTAATTCATGTATGAAATTCTAAAAAGTGCCAGGAAGATAAATACATCTGTGATTTAAAAGTTGGAAAGATGTTCCTCCAGAGTCAGTTTTAGTTTCTTGCCCCTTAAAAAACCCAAGCCAGGAGTTTTGTCAAGAGCTTCATCTTTTCCAAAGTGGAAGCATTTAAAGGGGTGTTGCAAATAATTTCTGATTCCACTAGCTTCAAAGAAGTTAACTGCATTTTGTGTCCTTAGCTTAATATGTTAAATCAAGCTGCTTCTGAAATTCATAGCAAAATTGTTTTTCTCTGGGGAAATAATTACTATTCCTATTACTGGTGTGTGTGTGTGTGCAGATGTTTGTCAGCAGAGGAATTCAAGTCAATGAATTTAAAGGAAGTGTTTCATTCAGTAGCACTGAACTGGTATCCTGACAAGAAGGGGAAGCTGATCTATTGATTCTTGACTATTGGGGTTGTGCCCTATTGATGGGAAACTCTGCTTTGATGCAGTTTTCCTGCAAGTGGAACCTGACTGACCTGTAAGGGATTGTAAATGAAGTAGGGCTGGTTGATTCTGGGCTTCCTGCTCACCTTGCCACAAGGTAGAGACGGGATTTTGGCTTTCAGGGCTATCACTTGGTGGTCATCAAGCAAGGAAGAGGTTTTTAGTATCTGACAAGTATCTGTGGTAAAGACCTTCATTTTGGGTGTTCTTAATAAAACCATTTCTCAAGAGAAGGGATTAAATTATTGTGTGCACCTTGAAGAGGCTTTGACAGAGGGAACTTCTGGCAGATCTGCCTGGACTGAAACTGCATTGACCCTCAAGGGGAAGGATTTTGGTGGGATGCTAGAATAGATATACATCCCATCACCTGCTGAGTCTCATCTAATTGAGCCCCTGTCTTAGCACAGAGGTTGGGGATCAGAGATTTTTTCCAGGTTTGTAAGAACATAAGGATTTTTTTTCCAAACTGGTAAAGGTACTCACTGGGGAATTTGGGACGTTGCCCAGATTCTCCAAATCTGGAGCCAAGTGTTTCAGTGGATTCCATGTCTTTTTTGTGTTGTCATTAATGGATGTAAAGCTTCTAGCCTGGCCATGTACAATACCTGCAGGCAGAGCTTTCTGCAATATACTCTGAAGGAAATGGTTTGCATGGTTTTCCATCATCTGAGCTACTTGATAATGCCACGTTTCTTTCTTCCTGAACCAGACAGCATATTGTGTTTTGACTGAGAAGAAACTTTGCCCTGAATAGTTTGAAGTCTCAGTTCAGAAATAGAAAGCCATACTGGGGGCTTTCTTAGATCTTCACTAGGTAAATTTATCAGTGAAATGAGAGCCAGATGGATTTGAGTGATCGTCTGCTGCAATACTGCATGCTGTGTTGCATGGAGGATGGGAAAGGGTGATGGTGGCTCATCAGCTCCTGGCTTTCCTGCCCGCTGCAAGAAACAGAAGAATAAAGTTTTGTCAAATCCACTAGTGGCTTCAACTGACAGAAGCTGGAGCTTCCAAGGCTTATAATAAATAGATGAGAAGCACAGACGGTGCTGTGCTGCCTTTTGGGATGCAGCACAGCCCTTGGACAGGTGCTGTCTGGTTAGTTTTCCCTGGAGAAAGTGAGGACCAGGATGGTATCTCTGATAGCTTGGAGGCTGGCTCGGCTCTTGACTCAAGTCAGTTTTAGACACACATAAAAGACTGTTTTATGTTGAGCTCTTTCTTTTTTAATGCTTAACCAGTGTTCCTAGTGAATCCGAGGAATTGCCTATAAAAGTTTCTACATCTGTTTCCTTCCCTAAGCTTGTCAGTTGTTACATTTATCCCAGTTGTGGCAGAGAGGAAATACTGCTTTTCTTTATTCAGTGTGCCTGGAATCCACCCTGGATTTAAAGCACCTCACAAATTTTTAAAACAAACCATTTACAAATATTAGATGCACACCTTTTGGACTTTGGTTCATCCTTTTTTTCCTGGAACTGATTTTCAATGGAAAGTCTTTTTCCTACAAAAAGCCAAACCCCTCAGCACATCAGCAGAAACCTGCAGCTCCCTGAAAATGCTGCATCCCAAGGCTGCTGGAAGACACCTTTTAGTGGTCTGTGGATCTAGCTGTTAAAAAAGGCGGAGTACACTGTGTGATCTAAGTTTTGGGAAACTAGTACTGGAAGAGCATTTCACAATCAATGGACCTTTAGGAGATCCTGGCTATGCGTGTCTTTGCTAAGTTTAATCATTTGAGTGACATGCTTTCCAGTCCAGCTATCTACTTTAGCCCACAAAGTTTCAGCTGAAGCAATCTCAAAAAAATACAGTGGAGCAGTACAGGGAGAAGGCTGGAACAGTGTATTGCAATAGTAGATGGGGGGGGGGGGGAAAAAAAGAAACACCCAATTCTGGTGATATTCTCTTCAAAACTGTATGGCACACCCATGTTTTGGAGCAGAGGCATGAAAGCTGGCAACAAACTAACTTTTGTTTCAAGGATATGCCTTTTGCAGTTTTTGTCAAAATCCACACAAATTTGGCAAAGCTGTCAAGCTTTTAATGATCTTGGTTCATGCATATTCAGCAGCAAGGAGCTGGATTTCAGCTGTGCACATTGGTCTCTGCCCAAAAAGAGCCGGCCTCGGCCTCCTACGAGAGGCAGGAGCACTGCAGGGTGGAAGGTGAAGATGCACATTCCATGCCCTGCCCATTTCCTCAGGGCTTTTACAGGATGGCAAGCCCTCGTGCTAGGAAGCATACACATCTTTGTTGTGGTTTGGTTTTGGTGGTTTTTTTTTTGTTGTTGGTTTTTTTTTTGTGGTTTTTTTTGTGTTTTTTTTTTTTTTTTTGCCAGAGCAGCCTTGAGGGAGTGGCAGGGAAGGCAACCCAAGAGCAGGAGCCTGGAGTTTGGTTGGAAAGGTGAAGGACTAGGAAGGTGGGAGAGGAGGAGCAAAGAGACCATGAGCCCTAGTGAGGACTTGCAGAGGTCCAAGGCCTTGGACTGTGGCCAGAAAGATGAGGGATGAGGTCAGGAGAAGGGGCTGGAGCATGGAGGGGTAGGGCTGTGAACTAAGGCACACAGGTTTGAAGGGCTCAGAGACAAGAGCTGGGTTGAAGTAGATGAGGCCTCTGTTATTCTCTCACTATAAACTTCATCTGTGCTCATTCCAGGCTAAATGTGCTAAATAAAAATGACAAGTATCGGGATAAATTCTGCCCCCTAAATTGAAACATCCCTGCCTTTGATCATGTTCCTTTTCCTGTGTCAGCACATAGTCTTCAGGAATGAGGACTTAAGTTATTTGACCAGGTTCTCAGCTGGTTACACCTGATTTAACTTTATCTATAGCTTCCTATAGATTTATATAGACAGCCTGGTCTATCTTCCTACCTCTGTAGTTTCCTAACATGGCTTATGCCTTTAAAGATAATAAAGATTTGGTTTGGTACTCTCAGACCTGTCAGGAGGCTGAGTTCTCTCTTTTTAGTCGCCAAGAGCAGAATCTGTCTCTTCCTCTGTACATTATCTTCACTTCACCATCTTTTAAAATGCATCACTTGAAAGTCTAAAATATTTGACAGTCTGCAAATGTATTCAAAATACTGCAGCATTTAGCAATGGTCAAATATCTAGCTATATGTTATATACTGTCACATATATTTTATTATATGTGCAAAAACGTCACCAGACAGAATAGTTATGGGGAAAATATTGTAATAAATGTAAAAATTGTCATCTACTGATGAAAATGACCCTAATTTATTTGGACTGTTGACATACATATATATCTTTATTCTGACATTTTATACTATAGTTTTAATAAATAACTTAGTTATAGTACTTGTTTTCATTGTGTGTAATGTCTTGGGATGAGGTGGAAGTTGGAATGCAGAAGGAATCAAGTGGAAATTACTAGGTGGTGCCTTTTGTTTTCCAAGAGTAGTGAAGTAAAGTTTGAATGTGTTTTAATATTCTTGAATATTTAAATGCCCTGGGGCATCTTGTATTTAGAAGGATTATTTTTTTATTAGTTTCTTTTTGTATTTTCTGTTTTTTATTTCCCTGTTTTGTATAAACTTCAAAGGTAATTTTTTGCTTGTGACTTTCTATGAAATCCTGGAAAATGCTCATAAGGTCAAATGGGTTGTTTTGATGTGGTGTTTGGATGTTCATTCTCTCATTGTTTTTGAAGTAAATAAGTCTATGTTAACATAAAACCATGTAACAAGTTGGTTGTATTAACTAGCTGATAGACTGGAGGAGGGGATAGATTTTAATTCTTTTTTCTTATTGATTTCTCTAGTCCCCATTTGACTGCAGATTGCTGTGATGTTATCTAGGGACAAAATCTATCAAACTCCTGAATATTCTCACAACTGCTGTGGAGCTTGCTGAGGAGGTCAGTGGACTTCTTTGCAGGCTCTGGGTGTTAAAATATAAGATATCAGTGAATCTTTCTGAATGGGAGTGAGACTTGTAATATTAGTAGCAAAGTAACAGCCTTATTTTCTTCTGGTAATTTCAGGTCATTACTCAGCCCACCAGATTTTACCACCTTACTAATGCGCTCTACAATGTTCTGTACCAAATATTAATATCAGCGTTATTACAGTGTCAGCACTTCTCTGGTGTTAGCAGATATATTGTTTTCATTATATAAATCTGGTCCCCACACTCCCTGCTTTCCAGTTTAATTAATCCTCTGTCACACCAATGCTGCCAAGAAACCTGTAGCTATTTATAGAAAGGCATCATATTTTAATATGCAAAAGATAAATATGACTTGGAATGTTACAAACTGTGCTACAAGTGGGATTTGAAAGTAAAAAATTAATTTGACTCAATAATGAAAGCTATAGACTGCCTTTAATGCTTTTCACCCTGTGAAAAATGTTAACTCTGATTAAGCAGATAGCAGATTAGCTTTAATTTTGAGTTTTTTGACCTTGAGATCTCTTAGACTAGTCTCCATTTGTGTTGATGGGCCACACTCAAACAGGGGAAAATAACTTCTAGGTTGGTTTTTTTTTTTGAGCTCTGTACAGCAAGAGCAAAACCACAGGGATCAGGTGATAAACCTTCTCTGTAAGGAAATTTTTTTGGGGAAACAGTTTTTGTTTGCTATGTAGAAAACTGGAGGGATAAGTCTTCACTGGTGAGTCACCAGCCTTTTCCAAGACCTGCCATATGGTAGGGAGGGATATACTCCCACATCTCCTCAAAAGTGCCCAAAGATTCATTATTCTGGCTGTTTGCATCAACCCCCTGCATATAAATGTCTCAATAGGGAAAGAGAGGCTTCAAAGAAAACACAGAGATTAACCTCAAAATATTGGGCAGAAACAGCTTACATGTTATGAGTTTGGAAACTTGCATTCGTGCCAAAACAGTAACTTTCTGGTGGTATTGCTTCAGGCCATAAGTTTGCTGGCTAAAGGCACCTGGAACTGGCCAGGGATTGTATTAGATGTATCTTTGTTCCTCCTTCACATCCCCAAATCTAAGCCGTGACATTCTCCTGAAAAAAGTTATGTTGGCTCTTCCCAAGCTTATTGTGTTTAGCTTTATCTTGACTGGTTCTATTCTTTACAGTTTCTGCAACTTTAGTCCAGAAATTACTTACTGCCCTATATTTCCTGCAAACTATTTTTCTGGGATTGATTGTATGTTTGCCAACTGCAGTGTCTCTGGCACCAGGTGGATATAAATGGTAGAGTTACAGTACCAGTAAATGGTGTTTTCATAGTCTGGTATTTGAATTCCTTTAGAGTACTTTGGGGAAGCAGATATGAGAACTGATGTGGTCACTTGGCTACTGTGCCTTTAAGAACTGAGAAATTTGGAGCCTTTGTGCAGATGATACAGTGTTGGACTTAGCTTGTCCTGTAGTCTTACTCTGCAAAGGCCACAGGGGCTCTTAAAACAAGCTGAATTTTTCCTCAGTATACGTTCTGAAAACTTTTGCAAACATTGGGTTTAAAAGGAATGATCATGTATTTACATATGCAAAATAAAAATCAACTGTATTCTTAATAACAAATATATGCCAGTAATTCTGTTGAAAAAAATGCTTGTGGCACACTCTCCATTTTTCTGTTTAATATCCCAGCTGTTTTACTAGTCCACATTTTTCTTCAAAATACTCAAAGTGAGAAAACCATGTTTCTACATAAAAGGGCTTGAAACTATTTTTGATTTAACTCAAAGGCATTCAGGAGCAAGCAAATGCTGTCAAGTGTCTTCAGCCAGTAGATTTCAATTTGTATTTAATACTTGCATAACTTAAACATTAGCCAAGAGAATTTTAAGCATTTTTTTCCTTTAATTTGACCTAAGAAAAAGTAAAAAAGACTCCTCCTGGACTGAGATCTTGTATCTCAAGTTTCAGACCGAAGTAAACTTTTACAGCCGAGTTGTAAAATAGCAGTTTATGAGACAAACTCGGCCAAAACTTTAACTATAACTGTGCCAATGTGCCATTATAATAATCCAACAATAATCATGGTCCATTATATTAAATCACTCGCACAGACAAAGACTGCTAACCTTTCCAAGTGGGAAAAAATGTTCCTTTCAGATCAGGGATAAATTCCAACTGAGAAGACCAAATGCTGCAGCCTTTAAGTAGTGAATACATTTACTTCTCCCCAGGGCTCAAATAACCCAACATTTGGTAAATGTTTAACAAGGACAAATTCTCCCTCCCATTTGCCCTTTTCTCATATACACTAGATTAACAAATTTAGTTTAACAAGATGATCTGTGTTACCCCCTGGTATCCCCCAATTAGATCCTTCCTCCTGCTATTGGCATATCATCCCAGTCCATTTGTTTGATAAGAGGACCCAAGGTAATTAGCTGTGTGGCAGAAAGTGTCTTCCACCAGCCCTGCTTCTTACACAGGCAGGTCTCCCCCCAGCACGAGAAGCGCTTTTGCTGTTGCTCTTTCCTTTTTTTCATGTGTTTTAAAGGGATTCTCCCATTTGTAGCATTTTGCAGAGGAGATTAAGCGAGCATGGCATGTAACTCTTGACTCCGGTTATGCCTCCCCTGCAGCATGTCAGGAGCTAAATCAAAGCCTCTGCAGGAATTCACAAATCCAGCTTAGAAATCTCATATTTAGTCCTGGATAAATGAACATTGTTGAGGACAGAATAACTGACAGAATAACCTCTGACAGGTTCATGGGGCAGTGATGGGCTGTGCCTGTGGTGTTTTTGTGCAGGCACCGATTCCTCTGTTAGCCTTCTCTGTTTTCTGATGAGTTTTGTCACATTCAGATGCATTGTTGTTTCATGTTGTATCTGCCAGGCTGGATGGATGGCAAAACTAAATGTGTAGGCTCACACAGATGAGTAGGTTTCAGATTTGGTAAAAGTTTTCCTGGTTTCTTGTTTGTTTGTTTGTTTTTAATTTGTTTGGTCTTTCTTAGTTTTGTTTGATTTTTCTCTCCCTTCAATTTGTAAAGTGGTGGGGCTTCTGCTGCGAAAGGAATTTGGGGCTCTCCTGTTTCTTGGGAATGTATTAGCAACTCCAGAGCCACCAACTTTGTCATTCTTAGAGCTTAATGCCTGCAAGGGCTGGGAGGAGAGCAGAGTTAGGCTGGGAAGGACCTGAAGCCCATGTAGGTGATCTGAAGCGCGCTGAGCGGCTGCATTTAATTCCAGAACTACAGCTTCTACCTACGCTTAACACTGGAGCAGGAGTGGTGACAGCTAGGAAAAATCTCTAATGCTTTTAACAGCCATCAGTGTCACTGATGAATAAAGCACCTTCCTGTGCCTTAATCGGAGAAAGGGCTTTACCTCTTACTGAAACCTGCCTAGAGGATTCTCCTGCATGTGTGTGTGCCTGTGTGTGCCATTATTGCCCCTGCAGTGTTTTGTAGGATTTCCCTCCCATCCAGCAGTGAAGGCCTGGTTGAAAGTTGGGCAGTGTTGTTGGTGAGCTGGAGAAGACCCAAGGCAGGAACAGCTGGGAGTGCACTTCAGCACTGCAGCATTCCTCTGTGAGCTGCTGAGCTTTGGCGCTTCGCTGGCACCGAAGGCTCCACGCCTGATGGTGCTCAGTGGCTTAAATATCCTTGTTAAAAGAGCCCTTGGATGAGCCTAGGACTGTGGTGATGACAAGGACTGTGGTGGTCTGCTTTATGGTGGGGGTGACCCTATTATTTGGATTGGTGGGTCCCTAGCTGAGCACTAAGCCATCACCTTGCCAGGTGGCTTTTTCCTGGTTTCTGACAGACTGATCTTCAGGAAACATTCATTCTGGGACTTGGTCTTGTCCCATTTCTGTCTCTGACACCTCAAATTAGCTGATGGCAATGTCAGATTTTAGTCAGCCTGGCCATTGAAGCTGATAGTGCATATAACTTTCTTCTTGTGTGGTATCCATCACCAGGGGTTCAGTGCTGAGCTTCTTGCTATAGCAGGTGGGAATTGCACCATCTTCTTTGTGGGAGAGGTCTCATATCCCAGGAAAGCACAGCCATGGGTTTCCTTCAGCTTCGTGTGGAAAGTGGTTTGGGACTTACCCTGAGGTAAAGAAAGAACTTTACATGTGTCCATGCCTTATCATTTTGGTTGTGATTGCCAAGGTGATAGGTTTGGGACAACTACTCAGTGGGAAAGAATTTACCCATGAGATCTGGAAATAGATTTGCTTCTGGGGAGTTTTTGCCTGAAAGGGTCTCCACATGAAGGTGTATTTTATTTTGAAACTGCATCCTTTAATTGCTGGCAAAGGAAAAAAAATCTCACTTGTTTGTATTTTTATTAATCAAGCCAAATAGAATAACACAGCCTAGGTGCAAGAAGGCACTAGAGGACTCATGTGGATAAATAGGACTCTTCATTCTTGAGTTATTCACACAGTCATTCTGCTGTTCTGAGGCACAAGAAGAAAGAAAGAAAAAAAAACCCCTCAAGTCCTTCAGTAACACCAAGAAAAATGATTCAGTGGGAGGACTATGTAATAAAACTGTGTCACAAGATAATCACTCCTTGCTGATATACAAATGCTACAGCAGAAACCTGTCCTTGTCATAAAGATGCAATTAGCAATGTCTCAGTAGTTTGAGCAAAAGGTAAATACCCAGTTGATGGGGCAAAGAGCCAATAGCTCCATCCGCTCCTTAACCTTCTCCTTATGTATCCGTGTGTAATACTTCCCATTTTTCTCCACTGTCTTTCCAAGAAGAAAAAAAAAAATATTCTTAAGTGCCTGAGAAAAGAATAGCCCTTACAGAAGACATGCATTTATTTAAGGAATTAGTGAAATAAAAGATTGTATTTTCTGGGATTGACAGATCATTTTCACTTCGGGGGCTAATACATAGCAATGATGTTGGATCCCCAAATTACTAATTCTACAGGTTCAGGCATTTCAAGGCACTGAAGTGATTTCTTTATTGAAGTCAGCTTTACCAATTCCTGTCCACTCAACAGCTTCCCTATCTGGTTGAGATGCTCTTTTAATACAGGTTCAAGCAGTACTTGATTCTGCAAAAGTCCTCAAACTCCAGTAAGGTTTGCAAGCAACACAAGGGGTACTCTAGACCTTGCAACATATTTTTATGGGTGTTTAGATGGACTTTAATCTTAGCAAGATCCAGAAGTGATTTCTAAGCCTGAGAGTTTGCTGCAGCTCAGGAACATCGGGAAGGTAGAGAGCAGCCTTGCAGGGAAGGACCTATTAGGTTAGCATGAGATGAATAGTTGACAAAGCCTTCCTTTATTGTCTGTTTGGCCCACTGATTTTTAGCTATTTTGAAAGTCAATTACTCCAGTTTCTGTTCTGATAACATCTAGTGATAGAGCTAATGAGTGCCTTTGGAGCTGCTGATGTGTTACTGGCTGTTTAAGCAGCGGGTTCAGTTCTGGCTGAGTTGGGGCCCCTTCAGATGTGCTTGAAATCATGATATGTTCAAAAAAAGCTGTCCAGAGCTGTCTGCTTCTCCTGAGACTCACTGAGTGGAGCCCTAACCCCAGACTAAGTGTTGATCTGGTTTAGTGATGTAAGATTGAGGAGACACTTAAGGAATCTGTCATTGAGCCTCGCATCATCTTGTGCTGGAGCGACAGTCGTTGTGGAGGTACAGAAGGGTCAAAGAGATCTAAGCCCTTACAGTTTGTCCAGAGCACAACATTTCATTGCTTCCCTTAAGAATGAACTGTGCTCTGGTGATGCAGCCTGGTTCTGGGAACAACCATGAGGCCAGGCCACACTGCCAGGCCAATAGGAAAATTTGTGCCTTAAGGTTGGTCTTGTGCCCAGGGAAGGTGCAAGAACCTGTGATCACCCAGAAAGACTGACAGGAAGTTTTCTGGTTCTATTCAGAGGTTGCTTAAGTGCTCTCCCATAAAACTGGGTTTTGTTTGAGAAAATGGTGTGAGCGATCTGGAGGGAAATGCAGACTTTCCACTCTCTATGTGTCCTATGCATTATGGCAATTTTCCAGTGTCACTTGTAAACGTTCTTTCCCTTGATGTGCAGCTGGATGCCAGAGAATTTGGTATAAGCTTTTGCATTGCACTGAAGGCCATAAAAACATCAAAATCTCCTTTTTTGGTTGCAACAGAGCAGCTGTCTAGCTTGGTGGATAAGGCTGGCCCATCTTTGCCTGGTTTTATGAGTCTCTTTTTAGGTAGAAATTCAAAAATATCTTCCTCTTAACTACTTCCAAAAGGTCAGTGGAAAGTGCTGCTTTACCAGTTACACAAAACACTTTGGGGGTGGGGAAGAATCAGAAATGAGTTGTCCTCTTCTTTTCTCATGGCAAACATATTCAATAGCAACCACTTTCTCTCTGCTCTGCCGTGAAGAGGCCTTTAAACTAGTTTGTTTACATCCTTTCTCTCCTTTTTTGATATGTGATTTTGATGCAAACCCATATTTTAGGCAGGCTTTACTACTAGCACAACATCCTGCTGAAAGCTTGTAGATCTACTAGCTAGTCCCCAGCCATCCTAAGGCATGGGACACCAGGGAGGCCTGGGAACAGGGATGGAGCTCCATTCTGCTCGGAGCTGCTCAGAGCGCTTTTACGCTACTCTATTTTTGGCTCTTCGCTTGCTCAAATGAAACTGTCTGATTAAGTAACACATAGGAAATAGATTGCAGTCCAAGTCTGAATCATCAACCTATTAATTTTTTAAAAAGTGGTTTTTGTTTTTTTTTTCCTCAAAATCCATGCTCACTCTTTTCCATGTTAGTTTTTCCCCCAGAGGGACACTGAGAAGTTGGTTCGGATTAAGTGTGAATTCGCAGTGTATGAGCTGCGTAGACACCCTTGTGCAAAATGAAAGCTGCCTGAAGTTGGCTTGGCTTTGAAAATGGATTTAGTCCACCCTAGGTCTCAGTAAGAATTTTCTTGCTGAGATATAATGAGCTAATTAGCTGATTTGACTAATCCTTCTTTAAAATTAATTTGGATTACTTTTCTTGGCTGTCCCCAGAGAGCCAGAAGTGCTTAGCTCTCCTAGTAACTAATGCCATCAGATTGTGGGATGGACACAGTACTTCTGCAACGTCCCATGTTTTGAGCCCATTGAGATGGGGAGCAAAGAACTTGCATTATCTAATCTAAACTTGCCACCTATTCAGTCAGTGCAGTTCACTTCCAAAGTTATTACTGGAGCTGGGACTTGTATTTCAGGTACATCTGACCTTCTTTTTGAGCAATCAAAACTCTAATTTCAAGAGAATCCATGAGGTGTAGGTAAAGTCTTTGAGTTCTTCTTAAACTGCCAGGCTTAAGTGCTGGGTGCACAACTGGATTCTCTGGCATCTTTGATAATTAACATGCAGTCCAAATCAGAATATTTTAACTAATAAATAAATTTGATATAGCATCAGTGAGGATGTGTGTAGGTCTCAACCTAGACCAGGGCAGTAGGAAGTGTCTAGATAGAATGGACCTTGCCTTCTTGTGTAGGGTCTGATGAATTGTAGCTTTTGATTGTCTTCCTGAACCATCCATATTTTGAGTTTTAGTTGTTTTTGGTTGGGTTTTTTTTCAAGAATGCACTGAAAATGGACTGGAAAAGAGTGGAGGGAATACATGTACTTGAAAGGAGAAAGGAAAAGAGATTAAACCAGATGAGCCTCCTCTGACTTAGTTAATTGTATCCCAAGCATTGTTATCAGCATTCCCCAATCCAGTTGGAAGAATGTGATGTGTAATATTCCACAGCTATCTGTCCTGCTTCCAGTTCTGTTCAATGTTCTCATTAATGACTTGCACAGTGCAGTACAGAATATGCTTATTAAATCTGCAGGCAACATGAAGTTATAAAGACCTGCAAATATACTAAGGGACAGGATTAGGAATTTAGAAAGGCATATGGAAATTGAGGAACTGTTAAAAAGAAAAACCAGCAAAAAACAAGGTATAAAATTGAACTGGGGACTAAGCTCACAATTCATTGACTGCATGAGCATGGGATGCATAACGTGCAGGTGATGACACTTTAGAAAAGTTTTGGTGAATTGTAGTTAGATCTAAAGCTGTATGCAAATTAACTCTAAAACCAGGCACATCATGGTATTGTAAAGAAAGGCAGACCTAGTAATCAGAACTTAGTAGGCATTCACCTCTCAAGACACTATTATGTCACTTGGCACTGATAAGGTGTCGACTAGGTTTGCTACTAACACTGAGGATATTTATGGGGCTGGGAAATATGGTTTAGGAGGAGAAATTGGAAAAACTACAGTTTTCTTGTCTTCTAAGGGCATAAATACTCTTTAAGTACATTAAAGACTTTTGAAAGAATTTGGGTTGTTAACCCTTTTACAAGTTTGTGTCAGGGCCAAAATCGCAGCAGGAGAGTTCCAGATTAGATGCTAGGAAAATTTCCCCAGAAATAGTAGCATTGGGTTAGAGCAGCTTGCCTGGTGGGACCATGTAGTTTCAGTTATTGGTGGTCAGTAGAAACAGCTGAGAAACAAGTTTATCAGCAGTGAAATGAATATAGTCACCCCTGTCTTGTGGGATGACTGAGGATTTCTTGAGGTCTTTTTTGGTATGGGGATATGAGAGCAATCAGTGCAGTACCTGGAGCAGTATCCAGGGGCAGCAGTTACTCAATTGAGTATTTATGCTACAATTTCAGTCTTTGCAGGTAATTATTTTAATTATTTCTGGACTCTCTATGAGTAACTAGGTCAGGATCAGGATCTTCTGAGAGCAGCTCAGTTGTGTACACAGGGATCACTGCTTTTCTGTTTTCTATGAAGCTTTATTCTGTTCCAAAGAGCATCCTGGACATGAATTTGGCAATATTTTTGCTGTCAAACATAGGAAAAAAATTATATGAACATTTTTTTCCTGTATTAAACACATCTAGAGCAATATGCCAACCTCGTTCTCTTATCACGTTCCTTCTACAGCTGTTACCTCTGCATAAAACTACAAGGAAAGGGTAGGCAGGTAGGATGGAGGACCCTCCAATCAGCTTTTTCCCCTATGATGTGAGGCACCACTGAAGATAGAATCCTCTCCATCAGCACACATCTGGAAAATGCATTGCAGTGTTTTGAAGGAGAAGGCTGGGAGAGAGGTCACACTTGTAAGGCAAATGGCAAATTATATTCCTTAATTTATCAAATTAAAGCATCTAAAAACTTGTAAATTTCTCAAATTTTCGTCATCTTTGGACATACTGTTTTCTTTACATAGTCAAGCATTTTCTTGGCTTTTATGACTTCAATGTGGACAGGCAGTTTACTGCTTGGGACAGCATTTAGGAAGAGGAGAGGACTTTTCTGCATTTTGGAATGATGACTGAGTTTGGAACAGTCATTTGAATGGTTCATTATGTGTGCATGCGCCTCTGTGTCTAAATAATCATAGTAATTTCCTTTATTCAATTCTTCAAAGTCCCAGATGAAATCTGGATTTCAGTACAGTTAAATGCATGTAATTCAAGATACATAAAAAGCGAAAGAAGCATTTTCTGTACAGATGGAGAACTGAATCACAGAACTAAGAGACTGTCCAAAAATAATACAGAAAAATTGAGGCAGAGCATGGATTCAAGCCTGAACTTTGTGATATCTCACTGAAATCCCTAATTACAAGGCTGTTTTTAAATTTCCAAGTTCTTCTCTTATACATAAGTGTCATCACTTCGGCCTTTAACTATTTTGTTTTCAAATTAAACCTTTCTTCGCTCTGCTGGAACACGGAGCTGGAACACTAGTGTGACTAACTGGAAAATGATGATTTCACACCAAAGCTGGGGAGAGGTGGCCAAATGGATGGGAACCAGTCTTGCATCAGGCATGACCCATTAGGTGTCGCGTCAAGAAGTGCCACATTGCTGCCTCCCTGCACCTTTGTGATGTATCTCACACTCGTCCCCACAGCCCCTGGCGTGGCTCTTGCTGCCGTTATCGCTCAGGATCCTTGGCTGGGGACACGGAGGCCAGCTGTGCTGTTAGAGAAGTGCCATCGTGGGAAGCTGGAGCTGCAGCCAATGTGGCTGGGATATCAGCACCCTCCTCTTTGCTGCTCTCCTTTTTCCCCGCTCTCACTTCCCCCGGATAATTTGAACTCCAGAGATCAGATGAAAATTTCTACTCAGCAATTTTTTTTTCTCTCCCCTCCCCC
>VXBQ01000631.1:1097-78186 GCA_013400175.1 Phainopepla nitens | reverse complement strand
TTGTTCAGGGAGAAATATGTGCTATCTCAGAGACATATGTGGGTGTGAAAGAGTGCTTACTAAGGCCTTTCTTCAGGTTAAGAAAACAGCAAACTCGTTCTGTGACATTCTCTCATCCTCCGGTGACCTGTGCAAGGCACAGGGAGTGTTGTACATACACCTGAAGCTAAAACAAAGCTGAAAACATCTAAAACACTGCAGTTGTTGGGTGGGGTAGGAGTGAATGAGCAGGTGCATACCAAAGCAAAATTATCTTGGGTTGTGTTCCTGTCCTGTTTCATAATCATTAAGCAGGTTTGGGTATAGAAAACTTCCAAGGAAAAGGGAAAGAAGAGTGGGAAATGGCAATTCAGAAGCCCGTGGCTTTCCTGGAATCAGCCCAGTAGTTGCTCCTAGCTGCCCTATTGCCAGGTTTTGGCAGAGATTTAGAAGCTGAGTGTCTGTTGACTGTCAGGCCAGTGCTGTCAGTCACCTACGTTCAGGTTAATGCTTCAGGGAGCTGGCCAAACTCCAGGGGATAACTCGCCTAAATAAAGATATCATTGCTCTTTTCTTGGAACTAGATGTTCTTCCCTCCTCCCTCAGTCTTTTGCTCCTTCTTTGTGCTGTGGAAAACTGAGATGGTTTTGGGGGATGTTCAGATACAAACAAAAATTTCACATCCCTGCAGGAAAAAAAAAAAAAAAAAGGCTGAAATCTAGAAACATTAAAATTAAGACTGACCCAGATTAATGTGCGTGGTTTTTTTTTTTCAGAACAGGATGAACTGAACAGATAGGCTGAAAAATGCAGTGAGTAATATGTGTAAACTCAAGCCTTTGGTATGCAGCTTAATCTGGCACAGCACCCAACTTGCCTGACTAATCTGCTTTATGTCAGCATGACAAGGTTTGTTGGAAGTGATGATATCTTTTAGTAGACAAAGTAATTTAGTTGGCTATCTATTAGTAGTATTAGACAAGGTTTCAGGCACATAAGCCCTTCTACAGACCACCTGAAAGCTTAAAAGGAGGCGTCACCTTTGCTTTTAGCTGACCTGTGGAAACAGTTGGGAGCTTAAAGCTTGCCTGCTCTCTCAATCTTTTCTGCTTAGTCTTATGAAGGATTTATTCTACCTTGTCTACATGATGTCTAGAGACTACCTTATCCACTCAAGAGTATAATAATTTCTTTCTTTCAAATGTTACTCTGTTTTAACAGAAAATATTTCAGAACAGCTGGGTTTGGAGGGGGGGTTAGGTTTCGGGGTACCCACATTTTCTTTGCTGGACATCTGCTCTGTGCTGTACATATTCGGTATTGTCTTAAAATCAGAGCCTCTTATGATGTCTGAATTTGTGTATCCATGTGAGATATTTAAAGTCAGTAGCCACTATTGAAAAGCACAGATTTTGAAGTTGATTGTAATAAGATAAAGGACAATAAATTAGTTAAGTTGCTCTTCCTCTGTGCTGTTTGCCTTCAGCAAAGAAGAAGAAGAAATGAAGTTACTTAGACACTTGCTTGTGTTGTGGATTAGAAGTGATAAAGTCAAATAGCTACCAAATGCTTTACAAAAATATCAAAATCCAGCAAGCAAGTAAAGGAATCGGAATACTCAAACTGAAGCCGAAAAAGAAAATAATGAAAACCATCCTCTCTCATGAATAGTTTTGGTCCTCATTATAGATTAGTAGTTTTGTGAGATGATGTAGAAATGTTCCTTATTATCACAGCTTTATTGCCTACCCCTGTACATCTGTTCCAAAATTCATTTCAAAATGGCCAGACATTTCAATAATCCAGTGTGGCTTGGAATTTTCATATTGTTTCTGGTGCGTTAAAATCTGGATGGAAAGCTGGTACTTTTAAATTTACAATTGCACAGACCGTACAACATCTGGGTAGCTTTGCTCTATTGCTTTCCCTGTTCCTTTAAATTTAGGCTGAAGTTATGATGTGCATGAAAGGCTAAAGACCTTGTGTGTGGCAGGTGTTATTTCAAGCTGACAAAAATTCAGTAATATGTTCATTTTACTTTGATATGGCCTTTTACAAAAATGCATAAAACTCTGATTCAAACCTTGGCGATATAGTTTTATTTTAAAAAGAGGCGAATGGGGCATCTTCTGGACTAGGAGAAATTAACAACCAACCTATATATGTGCACGTGTTTGTGTTTATTTAAAAATATATTCATAAAATTGTTCCCTAAGAAGTTATTTATTATTATTCCCTACAATTAAAGCTTCTCTGTTGAGATGCACTTGGAGGATCAGTAAAATGTTCTGGGCTATTATTTTCTGAGAATGGTAACACTGAGGCATATTGCAAACCTCTTATATGTACTATATATAATACATCGCATACATTGTATATATAGATACCTCAGAAATATCTTGATTAATTTCTCATCATTGGCATTCCAACAGCCATAATTGAAGTGATCTGTATAGAGGAATCTTTAGCAGACTGAAATGTCCTGGTTCTAGTGGTCCATGCTGAGCTTTGCTGCTTTACATGAGCTAAGACATAGTTGATATATGGCTGTTCTGCCCCAATACATCCATGGCATCCTAAATATAGTCTGTTTAAGAAGACTTCTTTCGCCTGCAGGGTCAGTACTTTTATTTTTATTTAAAGAGAAACAATCAAAAAATTTCAGACCAACCCTCTCACCCTCCCAACTCTCCCAAAATCATAATTCATAAATATGGGAAAGGATGCAAACTTTATATGCGTTATCCCTGTGTCTGCTTGAACCAAAATCTTTAGGGAGATTTTTAAATGCTGCACACCTGAATCTTCTGAATGAGTCCATGGGGTTTTCTGTATTGTTGTTCATGTTTAGAGAGAAAAAAGAATTTTGGGGAAAACTGTGCTTGTAACTGAATCCCAGCTTGACGGTTTTACTCCTTAATCCTTTGGAGTCCCTGTAACCTCCTTGGAGAGACATATGGAAGGGTGCTTGTGGCTGGAACATTGGTTGAAAGCCCCATCCCAGTTGTGTTTGGCATTACTCTTGAGGTGGATATAGCACCATTTTGCCAGAACAGGTCTGATCAAACTGCATTTTCAACCTGACCTTCTCCTCACCCCTCATAACTTCCTGGTTGCTTGGTCAGAGAGAGATTTATGAGCAAGAACAAAGTGTCATGTGTCTGTCCCAGCAGCAAGGGAAAGCAGAAAACTTATTAAGGGAGAAGGGAGGAGGAAAGAAGAGAGAGAATGAGAGGCTGAAAGCGAGTCTGGGTTTCAGACAGAAGCACCTCAGCTTCTGGTCTACTGTAATTACCCAGCCACTGAAGAAATAAAACGTTGAAAAATCAATTTTATAAAAAAATCAATGTTTTAAACAACTTGAAAAGCTCTCATAATTTTAAATCCCTCTACAGTATACGTGTTCAGAGCCCTGATCACCTTCAAAGTGAAGTGCTCCAAAAACTTTAAATTGTTCTGCACAGAAAAGGCTGTGAACTCCTGTTTCATTTCCAAATGGAAGCAGTCTTGAAAATCTGAAGCATACCAATAATTTTTAAATAAACCTCTTTACCCAACCCAGGCCATGCTTCCATGAAGTTCATACATCTCAGAGTTTCAGTGGTTTTTTTATATTGAAAAAAATTCTGCTTTTAACCTCTAAAGATGATTTTTGTTTACTATAAAAAGATTTTTTTAAAAGTTAAAGATATGAAGGGTTTTCTCAGGTTTTTAGTTACTGAAACGATGAATCTTTTCCCATTAGAAGTTTTTCTATTTGTTCCTGTATTTAGTCCAGACAAAAAGTACAAATTGATGAGTATAGGTGTTATCATTTCCTAACTTACAGCTCTGTGCAGAAAGTGATTTTACATTGAATTGTAATTTCATTCACAAGGGCTTTAGACCTTATATAATTAAAATACCTCAATCCTCTTCAAATTAGAAAAGCAAATTGTTACATATCATAAGTAGGTGCTTTTCACTCTAATGACAGTCACTTAGATGATTTATGACATACATTATTTTATATCAAAGTACAATGAAATAGGCATTACCAAAGGTAATCTCAGTAATGTCTGAAAAGGGATCTCAAACCTCAGTGCAACAATGAATGCAGTATTTAAAATGCAAAACCCAAAGACATTATTATGGTTTTGATTTCTTATGCCACAGCTTCTCCTGATCTGTTATATTAGTACAGCAATACAAAGGGTGTTTTGGATGTATTTTGCTAAGATAACAGACGGGAAAAATGAAATATAAAGTCAGGTTTTATGCAGAAATTGTTATCAAAGGGATGATAAAGTAAAACTGCATAATCGCAAGGAAAAACAATTGATGATGTACAAACTGAAATATATTAAGCTCATGGAATATGCTCATTTTCAGCTTTTAAGCCCTTGCATTATTAAAATGCATAATAAAATAAAATGCTTGGATAATGTATAAACAAATCAGAATAAAGTAGCTTCTTGAATATGATTATTTTCATACTTCTGTATTCCATATGAAGATTATCCCTTCTCTCCTCCCCCACTCCTGCTGCAGTGACCCATTCCAGAGTCAGTGGTGAGAATCCCTGTGTCCTCAGTGTCCTTGGTGGCAGGCAAATGTCTGTCCCTGCAATGCTGCATCAGAGCAGGGACAAATGGCTATAAATGGCAGCAAATGGCTGTATGTTGGCCATGAATGCCTTCATGCTGGAGATGAGAAAAAAGTGCCTAACCATCTGAAGTGTGAGACTGCAGCAAACATCCTGCAGGAATAATTGGAATTAAAAAAAAAAAAAGCCAAAAAATTAAAAAATCAGAAAACTACTTTGATTTTAAGTGAGAGGTTAGGATTTTAGGTGGTTGCTTGCAGTGCTCTAGGATCTATAGGGCTGCTTGTGAGATCCATCCTGCAGCAGCAGCCTTGCAGAGATTTTCCTGGGCTGGTTGCTGAATGGATGTACTTGTCTGGAGTGAGGAGGTCTTGGTGTGAGGGTCCAGAAGTCATAAAGGCTGATGAAAAGGATGTCTGAGTAAGCAAATAAATGCCAGGGCTGCTTGGTTTGGGCTGAGTAATTGTCAGAGTTTCAACAGTCCTGGTGTAGGGGCTTCACAAGGACAGAGGAGTGAGCATCAGGGAACCCACAAGAATGACTGAACACTTGGGAAACCTGATTTACTGTGAAAAGCTTAGGAAAGCCCAGCCTTGTTACCTTGAGGATTATGGGAAACTCCATCACCTGCTGGGACAACGTGCAGGGGGAGCACAAAGCCCCTGTTAAATCTGCCAGATCCCTGCGCAGTCCTCAGAAGGGGTTCTGAGAGACTTCCCAGCCTGCCATCCCATTCTCCCGCAACTCTGTCCCCTCATGCCCAAGCAATGTTTGGTAGAGCCAGACCCATTCAGCCTCAAAATGTTGCAGGATGAAGATCACGAACTTCCCAAGGGCTGAGAGGGAAAGGCAGCATGTTGTTCATCATGAAAAATGTTCAAAAGGAGATGTCAAGTTTTCTGAGGGAGATCTTTCCCAGGAATCAGCTCTCAAAGCGCTGTGGCTGTGCCAGCTGAGCATGTTTGTCCCTGATGGCTGCATAATCGATGGTGTTGTGGTCTGGTGCTCACTGACTGAGCCCCAGCCTGAACGTGCTCAGCAGTTTGCCTCTCATTTGCGTCAGCATCTAAATAAAGATGAATACCATTTTTTTCCCCCCCTCTTTTCAAGATGGGCTGTTAATTTTATAACAGAAGAGCAATCTAATGACTTATATAATTAGGAGCATGTTTTTAAATTTTTCAGAAGCCTTTTTTTTTTTTCCCTCACTGTTCAGCAGCCATAATTAGGGAGAAAATTGTAAAGGCTCTTAACACCAAGATAAGTTCAGGGTTAGAGCACGGTACTAAGAACACCATGGCTATGGGTTTGATCCCTGTATAGACCATTCACTTAAGAGTTGGACTTGATGATCCTTCTGGGTCCCTTCCAGCTCAGAATATTCTGTAAAATGGCAGCAGCCAGATTTCAAAAGCATCCTGAACAGCAAGAGTTCCCCTTACTCAGAAAATCTGGTCACAGTTTTACATACCAAAATGGAACCTTGGGGGTTTAAAAACATAATAAATTCACATTTCATTTTGAATAGAATTCCTTTCCAGTGCCTGTGCTTAAAGTGCTACTTGGAATAAACACTGTTGGCAGGAAAAAAACCAACATCTATCTGGAGGCTAATTTCATATTTAGCCCTGACAAGTTGTGGTCAGTCAGTCCTGGCTCCTTGTGCCACTACAGTCTCAGCTGAGCAAATGGAGATAGTAGTCTACAGCGTTTCAGTCTGGCACATGTTCCCTGCTGCTTCCCAGCTGGAGTACCAAAAAACTATTCCCATTCCCTGACTTTCCCACCCAGATGAAGGGGTTGAGCATATCAAGCTTGCAAAACCTGGTCTGGTCAGTGCTGGAAGTGTGTGAATGATGTGAAGGCAGAAGCCGCAGTGCTGCTTGTTGGTGGATGCAGAAATACTTCTATGTATCTCAGAAGCATTTTCCTACTTTCAGAGGGAGTTAATATTTTGGTCTGCCCATCTCGATCAACTTTTCCTGACTAGTGAATGAGATAATAATAGAGAGAAATTCTTCCCTGTGAGGGTAGTAAGGCCTTGGCACAGACCGCCCAGAGGAGCAGTGGATGTCCTGTTCCTGGAACTGTTCAAGGCCAGCCTGGATGAAGCTCTGAGCCTGGTGTAGTGGAAGGTGTCCTTGCCCATGTCAGGGGGTTGAAACAAGATGATTTCTAAGGTCACTTTCAGCTCAAGCCTTTCTATGATTCTGTGAAAAATTCAACTTGATGAGCAAGTGTGCTTCTGGATGAAGTGTTTTACTCTGGGAACAGTTAGGAAGAAAGTGGAGGAGAGTTTTCCTGGATAACAGCAAATGGTCATGATGGGCATGTTAGGGATTCAAGCCTGACCAGTGTTTATCTGCATTCTTTGGTGGATCTAAAGTTGGATTCCTTCTTGTAACACTTTTTGTCCTGCTATGAGCTCCCCTGGTGTGGCAGGTGAGATTTTGAATGGTCAATGGTTATATGAACAAACCAGCAACTATAATCGTGGCCTTGTACTTCAACAGAGAAATTTTTCCCTACCCTGCCATTGTCTGAAAAAATTCAGTGACTGAAATATGTGCAAAGCTCAGAGGTCCTGAGCAGACATGCTCTACTGGGATCTTCTGATGATCATGGTGTGGAAAAGACTCAAGAGGAAAACTCTTGGAGGCGAGGGAGGTGGGATTTGCAATATGAAGGTAGGTAACTCTTTAGCTTGCAGAACTGATGAGTGCCCCTTGGAGAGCAAGAAGAGGGACTTTCTGATAACAATGGTGAAACAGTTTGACATGGATAAACTGGATTTTGGGATGAAGGGGCTGCTATCATTTAAAAAATAAACCATTAAAAAAAAAAGATTCTTTTAAGTGTGGTTTATCTATTGCTTCCTGTTGAGACATTACCTGTCAGTTGCTGGTTTCCACATTTAGAACTATTTTCTCACTTAAGACTTGGAGATTCAGTTCCGTTGCTATTAATTCTGTAAAAATTCCTGCCAGAGAAACTGTGGAGAGATCATGGTGGTATTTTTAAGATATGATGGAATATAGCAGGTGTAGGAAATGCATAGAGCAACAAGCATAATAAGGGTTTCTCTTCTATTTTACCAAAGAGGAAAAAATACAGCAATGAGCTCTTGGGATTAGGATAGCATTGTGAGATTGAGGTTGAAGGAGGGATGACTGGTGCTTTCCTAGGCTATGTGATGAAGCTGAAGTCAACACTTTACCAAATAAGCTGTTTCTGTGGGGAGAAGGATGCTTGTGTGCCAGATGGGGGGTCCAGGGGTTCAGTGCTGCCTGTCCTCACACAGAGGCACTTTGTCAGGTGCACACTCTGCCTGGGTGCTTCTGGGGCATTTCCTGTTTTCCCAGCATGGACTAACACGATTGTTTGTCAAGGTGTGCATGGCCAGAACTCTTTACTGTTGGATGGTCCAGAAGCAGGACATACCTCTATGCTTCGTGGAAGTCGCCTATTTAGGACTTTTAATTCATCAGTACTGCTTTTCTTGTTCTTTTTTTTTTGCTGTTTTTCACGAGCTCATCTGCTCTATTTATAATATCCTCATCCTCCAAAAAGGTAAGTACAATAAGCCCAGAAAATTGCTTTGAGCAGTGAAGTTTTGTACTTGTAACATGAGACATCCTAAATAGCTTAATGCCCACGTGGATTTGCTGGGCACTGCTTTTTGTTGCACCCAGCTCTTGTGCAGGAGAGGCCGGGGTCATCTCACAGCTGGCTACGAAGCCTGTGTTCTTTCTAGCTTGGTCCCAGCTGTGTCTGTGAGCACTAGTTCCTATTTTCCACCCATCTCTTAGCCAACTACTCTGTACTCTGATCTTTCCCCAAGCTGTCTTTGGCTCCTCGTCCTCCAGCCGTGCTTCCTGTAGCAGAGAAAGCAGAAGGGAGGCAGCTGCATTGGTTCCCCTGGCATTCAGGGTGCTCTGGCTGTCCTGTCCTCAATCTGTCAGAGGGGATGTCCCCCAGAGGGACCAAAATTCCTTCCTTTCCAGGTTGTTCCAAAGCTTGCTGCTTATGAGCTGCGCCATATGTCGTAGAGGAGAGAGGCAGGTCATGGAGAGCCTTGCGGTCTGTCTGCTCCAGGCCTGCTCTCACCTGGGAGAGGGGTGCTGGAGAGTCACCAAAACTCAGTCGCTGTTCAGTGGCCTGCATTATCCCTGAAATTTGGGAAGCAGTTTTTAATCTACTTCAAGGGCACTGGGCTTGTTGGCTGTGGGCTTTGGGAAGCATGTGACACCCACAGAACCCAGGAGACAGAGTGGGTCTCCATGGAGTGGGATCCCCTCATGGATGGGGGAGGGCTCCACTGGTTTCTATCTTGATATAGCACTGTTCCTCTCACCTTGCCTGGAAGCCATGCTGCAAGTGATTTTGAGAAGAAATAAAGCGTGTTCTTGCTCCAACAGGATATAAAAATGACTTTATATTAGACAGTCTATATTTTATTGAAGTTTGCTTCATATTAGTGTCATAGAAGGCCTTGATTTCCATATAACAATATGGAAGTGCACGTGCAATTTGTCCTCTGATCACATTAATGCTAAGCCACTGTACATGGTAGTAATGTTAAACTAATGTGACAGAATAATAAAAGTATAAAGTGATGTAAAACCATTAATATTACAGAAAGTTATTCATTTTATACAAAGGATTCTAAGGAGTAATTTGAATAAAATTCCTTGTCTCTTTCTCTGATCTAGTTGAGCTACTTTGATCAAAAGATAAGCCTGATCAACAAACCTAGTATTAGCTAATTTCCTTACAATGACTTCTTGTTCTTACCCCTGCCTTGCATAGCTCAATCCCAGCTCACTGCTCTTGAGAGCTCTGCTCTCTACAGCATCTGATCTTGAGGAAGGGAGAGAAGAGATGTGAGATCAGAGGTGAAGCAATTTATTGGTAACCTGGTCCACTTGGGCATGCACATTTCCCCAGTCAAGTTTAAAGGGCGTGTAAAGCTTTAGTGAATTGAGCCGTAAATGTTTAATTGTATGAGTTGCTCCTTGAATACAATAGTGGGGCAAGTTGCAACCACTAGCAAAAATGACTGTGTACTGAGTGTAGAAGCAGCCTTCTTTCACAGCAGATTTCAGTTTTGCTCAGAGAGCTGTATAGCATTTATTTTAACTCCCTGCAAACTTTAGGTCTCTGATTAAACAAAGTAGGAGCTGGATGATATCAAGACATGCTTTCCCTCCATTTAATCAGATCATTGAGGACAGCCAACAAGAATAAATAGTATGTGAAAAGCCAGATTTCCAGTGAAATTAAATGAAAAGTTATAAGGCTGTGGTTTTAGGAACGGCTTCTCTTTTGTGGTTTTTGGTTGAGTGTGTTTGTCAGATTTTTATAAGAACATTATTGCTTTAAGAAAAAAATTTAAACCCTGAGAAATTACTCTCAGTCTAACGAGTTCTTTTCCACTGACTACAGACATCATTAGGGGATGGCTATAGCCCGAGGCTGTGCATGAACTTTTTCTTCTAACTGTACACTTTATGTATAATTTAGCTTTCTTGCCTAAATTATTCAAGCAAATAGTGAGTGAAAATAATGGAGTTCACTGAAACCTTCCACAGTATTAAAATAAAACAGTTTTTTACGTTGATTTGAATTTTTAAGCTTTTTAATCACGGATTTCAAATGGAATACGCATGTCTTCAGCTCTTCTCTGCTTGTCCCCCTGTGCCTTTTTTCAGTAAAAGGAAAGAAGAAAGGAAAAGAATTTCAGCAAATATCCCATTAATTAATAAATGTTACTTATGACTACTTGAAGTAGAAGTAATAGTAATTAAGCAAAACCTGTAGATATAGAAAATACATTCAGCAAGTCTTGAACTACAGACTATTATGGCTTTCACCCCAAATAGGGTCAATGTTTAAATACTGTTGAGTTGCTTTAAGCTGCAAAATACTGTTAGAGAGCTCTATGTAATAAGGCTAAACTCTAAAAGATAACACAAGGGCTGTAATTATTTCAGATAGTATTTTTTTCTAGCTTGGTATCAATCTTAAAGAAAATCTTGCTATGAAACTCAGGGGGTTGATCCTATGCTAGGAAATTAGTATATTTTCAGGAAATGTAGATTTCCTCTAGCTGAAGAATCAACACTTTAAATATTGACTATTGTAGCCAGTCCTCTCCAAACTTGTGCCTCAAATTCCTTTTATAGGGTACTGCTGAGGCTATTATTAATGTGATAAGAATTATATCTAAATCTGAATGGATTCACCGACTGTATGCCATCATGAAAACATATCCTGTGAAAGATAAGGAATCTTAGCAATATCTGCAAGCAGACTCTATGGTTCCCTAGCTTGGGCACGTTGTGCTTTCAGTGGATGTCAGTTAGAAGTAGCATAATGATGATTTTCCATATATGATGTGAAAGGAGCCATGTCTGAGCACCTGCCACGGTTCAAGATGGGACCCTGCAATGCCTCCACTAGTGAGGAATCTCAGTGGGATTCAGACCATGCTCTCAATGAGAGGCATGGCATGAGGCAGAGATATGAATACAGCTTTAACTGATTTCCCCCACACGCACACAGTAACTAATGTCTGTGGTTTGTCAGTGGGCTTTGCATTAATCCCAAGTAGGCAAATGTCCGACATCTCTCAGTGCCTGATTTAGCTACTACTGATTTAGTCACCCAGCTCTGCTCTTGTGCAGTGTGGCATCTCCTGGATCCACAGTGCTTAGTTATTCAGACTGCAGAAATACTCCAGAAATGCTCCATTTGCTTCAGGAGCTTTCTCCCAGTCCGAGGTTGTACACAGGATGAATTTCCACAACTGAAAACAAGGTCGGATGGTTTGAAAACAGAATAAAACCAACAGTGAGTCTTTGGTGACATTTTTAAATTTATGATTCTATGACAAAAAAATTACTCCAGGAGTGACCATCTTCTGCGCTTGGTCACAACCCTCCTCAAAAATCACAAAGTAAACCAACAGACAGGAGTAAAGACAAGTTTGATGAACTTTTTTTGTGAATTTTGCAATTCTGCATTTTTTGGCAATTATTGGCATAGCACAAGTAGCAGCAGGCAAAGGTATCTGGAAACCAATAATAACAATAATAATCACAAAATCACAGAATCAATCCGGTTGGGAAAGGCATCTGAGGTCATCAGTCCAACCCATGACCGGACACCATGGTGTCAGTCAGACCGTGGCACTGAGTGCCAGTCTTCCCTGAAACACCTCCAGGGACGGTGACTCCACCCCCTCCCAGGGCAGCCCATTCCAATATCTAATCCCCCTTTCTGTGAAGAAGTTCCTCACAATGTCCAACCTAAACTTCTCCTGGTGCAGCCTAGGACTATGTCTTCTTGTCCTAAAAGAGATTTGTTCTGTGGAAACCACCTTGAAAAGATATTCACTCCAGATTAATTATTGCTGTGATTTTTTTTCCCTTTATGACTTCCTTTAAAGGGCATAATTGTTTTCTGCTAAGAGCAGACTTTTTTTACATTTTGTGTTTATTAAAACCTGCTGTAAGGATTTAAAAAAACCCCTGATTGTAGGGGCATTTTGTGTCGCTGTTGGGCTCATTTTATGTCTCAATTGCTTGCAGTCACTTCTGTGTGTATATTCATCAGGTGCCATTGCATAAATTAATTAAGCCAAATAGTTAAAATTTAATTCCATACAATTCATAGGATGTACAGTCTGGGCTTTTGCTGAAGAACTTTCTGAAGTGAAGCCTGGTGATTTTCTGTAGTGGTGGCTATTGACTGTAAACTTAGAAAAGGAGCAGTAGACCCACATAACATGGAGTATCCTCATGTTTGCATTTTGGTCTAACATTGTGAGGTGTTTGGTGTTGCACAAGAAACTGATACTCACTTTGTATGCACAGTGCATCAGTCTTTACCCCTCCAGTTAATACAAGTGATGATATGCAATCCTGATGTAACAATTCCATGGGAAGTAACTTTTTACTCATCTACATTTATTTGGTTGCTCTTAAGTCTTCTGTACTTGGGGGGAAAAAAAATCAGGTAGAGGAAAGAATTACAGAACTGGGAAGCACTTGAAACTGAGCTGCTCAGTTAATTGCCCTGTAAGGTCTAGACTGTGAAATCCTTTGACAGTACAACATCCTTTTCCCACTGAATTCATGTTCACCAAAGCCCAGCTCAGCATCACATGAGAAAATTCTCCTTTTAGGGATGTTGGACATTTCGTACAACCACAAGATCAGCACAGAACTACTCAATTCCCTGTTTGTGTCAGGACATTAAAACACTTGGTGAAACCGAAATGATTTCTCATTACATCTGGCAGAATAGCTGGTTCCTTTGCTTTTTCTCCTTATGCACTTCAATTTTCCTTTTTTTTTTTTTTTTAATCTGTTTTGGCAATAGGCTTTGTGTTGGTATTCCAATGCAATCTATCATCTGACTGTCTTATGCATTGAACATTCCTGACTCAAGCTTGTTCTCATGCTGTAGAGGAATCTGTGACTTCCTTATCTGTATTTTTCTAAACAAAAATTTCACCCTTTTTAGTTGTGTGGTAGATTTTATGAGCTTTGTGTCCCAAGAAAGGATCTCTGGCCCTTTATAGGTTGTGGTAGCTGTGGTATTGCTCTGTGCTTGCTGTGTTACTAGCCAGCTTGCCTGAAATTTAATCTGCTGCCTATCACAGTTTCCCCATGGATATTTTGTCTGTGTGTGTATTTAAGGGAATTTCCAGGCTTTAGGCAGAACCTAGGAGAGGGAAAAGCAGCTCTGCTCAAGTGTCCCATGGACATGATGAAGTGCATTTACCGGTTCGTCCAGCAAATGGAATTTTTATGTCAGACTCAACCCTTGTCACTCCTGCCCAGGGGTGGATTAATAGCTGAGTTGATGGGGCCGTGGCCCTGTTCCCCCAAACCCTGTGGAACCCTGGCTTCTTCTGTCACCACAGAAACCTCCATGGTGGCTGGCAGCCAGCAGGTGACAGGAAGATGCATTGCTGGGGAAGAGCTCAAGGAGTGAGTCGCAGAGGGGGCTTATTAAATGCAGCATGTTCAGAGATGGAGTGGTTGCTCCCACACCTGGCCCCTGTCACATTTCCCAACCTACATCTTGGGAAAGTCTTCCCCTTCTCATAAAACTCTGGGAGCCTTTGCTGCTTTATGAAGCAAAGTACAGAATAGGAGAAAAATCTCAGTTTTGCTCCTGACTTTCTGCATTAAACCAAAGGAAACATTGGTTTCCCTTTGGAAACACTGACGGATTTATCAGTTTCTCTCATCCTGAGTGGTTTTGCTGGAAGTTCCCTGATGTCCCTGGTTTCTCCATCCAGTTCAATCTGTCTTGTAGCAAAGCTCCCCACTTCTTCTTGTGTCTCTATCTTATATTCACCCAAAATTTACCTCTTCCACCTTTTTTTTTTTCCTTGGCACTCCTTTAGTTTAGCCTGGGCCAGTAAGAATGTCTTGGCTTGCCTCACCTAATGGTCCAACTATTTTTCTGTATTACGAAAGATACTTAACTGAACTGCTTTCAAACACTGAGGGTTAATTAGTTATATTTCTGTTTCTCTGAAAAGAGTTAAAAATTTCATTCCAAACTTGCCAGAGAAGAAACAAAATTTAGACTCGATCTTTATAAATAAAAAGGGAAAATGAAAGTTTGACTGCAGCTTACAGCACTTGTCCCAGACTTGTTGAAGGGAACTGAATACACATGAACGACCTCCTCCATAAACACGTCTCTTCCTTACTCCATGAATGTTTAATTATGGGTGAAAATGGGACAACCCCAGCAACAGAAATTTATGGCAGCCCTGCCTAAAGCTTGATGGGTTGAGACATTTTTGCAAGAATGTGGGAGACATTGGGATCAAAACTCTGTTTTAGCAGAGTAACAGCAGGGTTTAAATGTGTGGTTTGGTCCTGGGTGAATAGCTTAAATCCCCAGGCTGTTTCATTTAGAGAGAGAAGCCAACATTGATCCCTTCTGTGGAGATGTCCCATTTGGGGGTTGAAGACTGTAGGGAACGTGCTGTGCTCCATGAAACTGTTGTAATTGTACTTTTAAATCCATTTGTACAAATCTGCAGAGAAGTACCAAAAAAAAAAAAAAAATAATTCAGAGGGAGAAAATCTGTCTTTATTTGGTCTTGTATGAAATGTTACTTGGACCTTGGATTGTAAAAAGGTTAAGCATCATCACTCTACTCATTGAACTATGGAATAAACCAGCAGCAGTGGTGTGAAAAATCCAACCCTCTAGGTTGTTTGATTTTTCTTACAAGTGTCTGCAGCAAAATGTGGGTTTTTTTCAGGTCTAATGGCATTTTCAAGCTAAATAAATTTATTCGTATTTGGTTTTGCAAGAAACAAACACTTAAATCTAGGTCAGGTTGATAGAGAGTTTTTCCTTTCTTTTCCCCTCCAAGTTTTCATTTTTCAGGAGTGTACTGATGAGTCTCTCGTTCTCTTAAAACTTTGACCTTAAAATTCTACTTACTTATCCTTGTAAAGCCCTTTGTGATAATTACTTGTGAGAGCTGCAATATCAAAATATGTTTTATTGTGATGCACTTATTTCAGGATAGTGTGTTCCATGTTCTGCCAGTCCTTATGCTCTTCTGCAGGTGTCTGTAAGTACTCAGGAAATGTAGAAACTCAAACCAGTCTTTTCAATTTAGTGTTGTAAAGAAAAAGTTTTAGCTTTGTTACATTTCATTTTTATAATTCATTTTATTGTGCAGAATTCTGAGAGGGGTGAAATGATGGGTGGATAAAGGAGACAGTAAAAAGAGTGGAAGAGTGGCCTTGTTTGGACCCACTGCTTCAAGATGAAATCAGAAATGAAGATTCATGGCCCATAATATTTTCAGGTGCTTTTATAAAGGACTCCTTTTTTTTTCCCCTAGTCTTTTAATTTTTAAAACACCAACTCTATTGTGGAGCTGGAGGCTATGTCTTCTCACACGGCCCCTGCATGGTGTCAGTAGGCACCACACAAATGACAAAACCCTGTTTTTTTATAAGTTTGGTCAACCTGAATTTAAGGGTCGTTTTAGGACAGTGAAAGCAGCTCCTTTGGGAAGCCCACACAGTCACTGCCCTGCTGCTGTGACTGAGCTGCCCAGAGCTACTGATCAGCATAGCTCCGTGAGCACTGCAGCTCTCTGGGGCACAGCCAAACAGGGTAACATGTGGCCAAAAAACAATATCAGCACCTGCCTGACCACTCAGGAGGGGGAGGGCAGGGGTAACAAACCCCAAACATGACACCACACTAACGCCTTCGTGTCTTGAAACCTGTCTAGAGGATTAATGGTTCCTATTGGGTGGCTGCTGGTGATGGTCTCTGAGGTCTGACCTCCCATGGTTGTGTCCTGTGACATGAGAGTGGGAGAAGAGCAAAAATCCTACAGACATTTCTGCCACAATGGCTGGAGAGTCTTGTCTTCAACCTGATGCTCTTTGAGACCATTTTCCCCCCTTCCAGAGTAGTGACATTCCTTATTAGCCATCATTTTTTTTTCCAAGTGAGATACACAACAGATGGTTACACTGGTGAGAGATGTGTGTTTTTCTCACAAAATTAAAAAAAAAAAAGGCCAATTTTGCAGCTCTGTTTTGCATTAACCACAGAGGTGTAAAATGCTGCCAAATTTGAGAGCATTTTTATTTATCTCTGGCTTGGCTTCATATGATTGCAAATACTAGGCAAGGTGTGGAGAGTGAAAAGTCAGGCCCAGACTCACAAGGGAAAGGAAAACTGGCTGAAAGATGTCTTGGATTGAAATTCACTCCAGAAGGGAAAAACAAGAGGAGGAAAAGTGTTCTTTTTCTCTTCCTCTTGCTGCCCTCTTTCTCCTTGTGCACTTTTCATTCTGTTAGGGCACTATTTATAAGTACCTTTACAGTCTGACTACTGTAAAAGTACTTATACCTTTAGGCATAACTATAAAGGGTACTGACTACTATCCCTTCTTCATCTAGACATTATTGCTCCATGCCATCCAGGGAACTACCTGCTTCTTTTTTGCCCCACAGAGATTATTTGGCAGGGATACTGCTAGCCCTCCTTGCCCTCTCAGAGATCTCATATCTGGTGCTGTTTGCTATTTTTATGATTCCTGCTTATTTTGCTGCAAACGTTCATATCATGGGCATCCTGACCCCAATACACTGGGTACAGCCTGAGACAACAACAAAAGATGATTCCTGCCCTGAATATCTTCCATTCAGCCAGCCTGTTTCCCAACCTGTGTTAGCAGAGGGAAAATGGGACAAAAGAAAACTCCGCTGCAGGGGCCTTGAGGTTTTCACATGTTGATGTTTTTCGGGTTGGCAGCCTGCCTCGCTTCTCCACGCGGCTCTTCAAGAGGTGGCATTTCAATACCACGCATCCAAGAAGGATGGGGAAGGCGGGCAGTAGAGCTGATGGCCCACCCTGGGTCGAGTCCTCAGCCAGGAGAACCTCCGGAGACACAGGCACAGCTACCGCCGATTATTTCTTTTATTCTTTCCCTCCCGCTTGGTCATTATGCTTCAGCTTTGAAACTGAGCTTTGTTTCAGCCTGGTAGCCCGTGGCAGTGGACTGGAGAGAGGAGACTTTTACTGAGCTACCAAAGGCATTGTGTGCACGGGAAGAAAATGTGTGAAGAATTGAAATTATATGGTTGTACTGGGAGTTTGTTGTGGTGGTAACACTGGCTCGCATCTTCTGGTAGCTAACGGAGCATGGTGGGATGATCTGAAGATGAAATGAGTTTGATATGCTGGGACATGACATTTAAAAAGAATGGTGAAATTATATTTCTTATTTTCCTTTGTGCAGAGAGAATGCATCTTGGCTTTCTGTACAAAGATTGTGGGGTACTTCCAGCCTGGTTCTTGCCTTCAAAATAGGAGCCACACTGTCCACTCCTCCCTCTTTCCCTTTTGTGTTACTGCTGCAGACAGTACCCAAAGGATATGGTGGAGTCCCAGGTCCACATCCTGAGTTTCCCCTAGCCAGTGCCCAGGGGCAGCACTACCAGGGGCCTCCAGCGCAGGGCTGCTCCCTGTCACGTTCTTGGAGACAAATGGCAGCAGGGTGTAGAAAGGCAGAAAAGGAATATTTCAGAGATGTAACTCCCAGCAAGAGGTAAGATGGTTCAAGTCAGCTTGGGTGATATTGACATTCAAGAAAAATGGTTTTATTGGCAAAGTGGGGAAGAATAAGGGAAAGCTGAAGTCTGAGGGCAGAAATATCTATTTTCAACATATCTGGAATCATAGAAAGGGCAAAGTAGGTCATTTACCCCGTGGAAGTGATTGTGAGCAGGTTGATATCTGGGTTTTTGCTAGGCAAGCTAGTTGGCTAAAATTGTTTAAATGTCATCAGCCACATAAGCTACACATTATTTTTTTTTCTGCCCCCTGATGTCCAGTAAGTGCTCTCGATGTGCACTGTGTGAGCTGAAATAGCACATAAATAATGTCACCGGTGACACCTCCAATCTCTCTGTTCAGGAAGGTGCATGCCAGTGAAACCACATCACAGGTACCTGCATGCTGGCAGGAAGCACAAAAGGAGTGTTACCATTGCTGGGACAAAGTGATAAAAAGAAGAATAACATGAGAGCAATTATTCCTAGAGGTGTCTTTTTCAGTAGTCATCCATTCCTAACAATCCCTGTGATTTTTGAGAGTCATTCTGAGCCCTAACTCCTTCCATTGAACATGGAAGTAATTATGGGTGTAGATATCCTTAATTTGCTTTAGTGTAAATTAAAGCTGGATGCCAGATTAATTTATGTGCTTTCTCTAAATGCCTTTACAGATTTTTTTTTTTTTAAGATCAAAAACAAAGCATCCACCACATATGATAAGAATGTTGCTGGTTTGGGCTGATTGCACTTTTTCTGTGTATAATGAAGAGCTTACTACTTGTGAACCGGGAGAGGATTTAATGAATCACAAAAGTACATAATTTATTGTAGAATGTATTCCACACATATTTCAGAGCAAATTCCATGGAAAATGTATGTGAGTCGTATTTCTATGAATCAGACTCTCAGAATTCTTCCTTAGAAACAGCTTGTCCTACATTTTTATAAAGGAGCTGCAGCATTTATAGTGCGCCATTGAATTAACATTTTGTGGTTAAAAATGCAGCCCAAGAAATTAAAATGATATTTGAAACATAAATCCTGCGTGCTAACAACTATCGTCATAAAAGCCAGCCAGAATCAACAGACATAGCTTGTTTTCTGCAAGGCTCTTTCTGGAGACCAGCTCTCAAAAAACATCTGTGCAAATGCAGGGGAAGGGAAAAAAATAAAAAGAGCCTCAACAGGAATAGAAGCCATCAGTGGTTAGGTGTGTTATAAATACATTATTACTTCATTGTAATGGTATACAGGCTTTGGCGAGACTGGGGGTGACCTCACTGGCTGTCGGACCTCAGGTTACTCCCAGGGAAGGAGCCTGCAGGATGGGATTCCCTCCCGGCACAGGCTGGTGGGGAGTGAGCAAACCCAGATAGTGTGGAGGGACTGCACAGTGGCTGTGCATGTAGGAGCTGTTGGGCTGGCTTTGTATCAGGCCTGGCAACAAGGGGGCTCTGAGAGCTTTTGTTGTCCTGCCTCCAAAACGAAATGTGAAGAAATCTTTTGTTACTTGCTCAGAGGTTCTCGCGGATGTCTTGACCACCTCAAGCTCAGCTTGATTAGGTGCTTTTATGAGTCCCTCTTCGCAAAGCAAAATCCTGTTCTCACTGCTGGATGTTGACTAACGATTTTAGGGACTCATCTTCAGGCAAAATCTTTGCTAAAATGCCTTCTGTCCTCTTTAAAATCAACACATATATAGTCTTGGACACTCTGAATATTAGCTGCTGCAGAAATGGCTGGTCAATTCTTTCTTTTTAGTCTTATTAAAACAAGTTTTTGAGTGATAAGAAAAAGCTCAACCTCCTCCTAGAAGAATTTTGACAAGAGGAGAGAAAATTTTGCAACTCCAGAAAACAGAATAAGCTCCATCAAGATAAAGCTTAATTGGAATATAGTCCAGATTTATCTTGTGTTACTTCTTAGGAGACAGCTATAGACAAATTTGTGTGACTGTATACAAGTACAGACTTGAAGATGACCTCTGGTTTTCAATCAAAACTGGCAAGACTAATTTAAAAATGGTTTAATATATCAAGCCTATGGCTACAAGCATGAAGTTAATTTACTAATTAAGGATTTTATCATGTTTTGGTCGTGTTCTTTTGACTGTTCCCTGGGATTATGGGAACTAGACAAGGAGAAAGTTGATGCTGCAAAAAAGGATGGGGAATCGGAATTAACAGGGTGCTAATTAGTTTGAGCTATCGAGCTGCTTGGTCAGGGGACTGCTGAAGTTGCTGTCCTCCTCTATCACTCCTGCAGCTATTCTTGATGGCTCCAGCCCCAGATGGCTGCTTCAAAGCCAGGCAAGTAATCTGAAGGACAAATGTCCCAAAAATAAGGGAAAGAAATGATCAATAATTGGTACTTTTGTTGCTTTGCCTTCTTTTTTGGTCATCGCAGCTGGGTCCCTGTGCCTGCCATATCTTCTGTGGCATTCAGAAACTTTCCGTTCTAGCTGCATGACACTTCCACTGAAACCAATCCAAAAGAACCAAAACACTTCAAAAGCCTTGAGAACATCACCCAATTAAAAGCAATTTTCTTCCTTAAGGCCTTTCCCATCTTAGCTCCCTAAATATGTAAGGCTACAGGGTCTAATTCCAAACTGCATGCAGCATCTTTTGGGACATGAGGCCGGTCAAATTCAGGTACTTCATACCTCTGCAGCCACTTGAGGCTCCTGCTCCACCTTAACTGTGTAAGTCAGACCTTTGGAGATGAACCTGTTTTAGCAAGGGATATTATAAGAATAGACTCTACCTAGAAAATAAGCACCAGGAAATTGTCAAAAAACATCTGAGGTTTGTTGGTTGGTTGGTTGCTTTTCTTTTTTTTTTTTTTTAATCAAGTAAAATCTTCTCTTCATAAAGCAGACCCAAAGCTGATGTCATGACTAGTACTGATCTGAGTTTAAATCTCCACATTCCCAATAGAGACCAGTAACCTCCACTCATGTTGTCATCTTGTTCATTTAGGTAAAGAGGGGGAGAAATGTCCCCTTCCTTCTGTGCACTTTTCCTCTTTAACAGTGGGGGGAAGGAAAAAGCATTTCTGCTACTCTTTTCTCTCGATTTTCAGTGTTGCACAGCCCATGAAATGGGTGAGATCCAAAGACGGTTTCGGTGACCATGGCAGGGCAGTAGACTTGAGCTTGGTACAGCCTGGCCCACAAGCTGTGATGCTGAGCAAGTCTTGTAAGCAGCATGGATCCTTCTCAGGATTGTGGCTCCATCCCTGCAAACACTTTACATCACACTAATCACATTGTAAAAGCATTTGTTTGCAGGTTCAGAGGCTGTTACAATATGTCTTTATTCCAGAGATGTTGTTTTTTTTTTCCACAGCTCAGTAAAGCTATTACAGTAGAATATGGAGGAAAAGAGGAAATACAGGGCATTTTCAAGATTGTATTGCCTTTTTTATGTGTCCCGCCCATTAAGTAGGTATTGCTATCAGTGCAGTCAATCTAATTTTGCTATCCACATCATGGCCAAATAAAAAAAAAAAGTAGGATTTGATATTAGCACTTTTTGGATAGGATTATGCTGTCATAAACAGTCTCAGCAGGGGTTTCAGCCAGGGCTTGATGTGCAGTAACATGTTTGAAATGTCTACTTCTGGTTTCCTTACATGGGACATCAGTCCCAGCTTTTTTGGATCTGACAGATCAGCTGATAACTACTACATATTCCCTGCTTTATATCCTGCTTTTTAACTTGCTCATCACTAACTTTAAGCACAAACCAGAAGGCTCCACAGCATTACTGGGACAGGGCAGGTAACATCTGTGAGCAATTATATGTGGACTGAAAAACACCCCAAACACTGGTGCTTTACATGGAACTTTATGACTGAGTGTAATGTAAATCTGAGTAATATTATGCAAAAAATCCTATATTTAAAGAAAAAAACAGAAAAAACCCAAATGAATAATACCCTTCCTTGTTTTATTAGTATCTAAAGTCTTTAACACTGGTAGAGGGAGGATTATTTTGTTTTCATGCTGGAGAGCCAATCACCCAGCTTTGCCTGCTCAGCCACACAGGATTGTGCCACTCACTACTAAAGGCTTTAGGAACGTCTGCAGACATCTTGTAGATGTACCCACTCTGTGTGTCTGGTTTAATCTTTCACCAGACATTTCAGATCCACTTTTTGAAAGCACCCTGTGAAAGATTTGCATAATTAAAAGGCGAGTGGAATTTCCAAAGGGACAGAGGCCTACCTCTCTTGTCTCCTGCTGGCAAAGGGTTAAACTGGAGTCCCAAAGTCCTTTTAAAACCTCCTGCTTGATTTTGCCGTGTTGCTGTTGTAGTTTGGGGTGGAATAGTCCTCTGAATGTCTGCAGGAGCTTTGCTTTTAATGTCAGTTATAGCCTAAGAGCTGGGATTTCTTCCAAGGAGTTTCACACTTTCTTTTGAGGTTGGGGCCAAAGTTTGGATGTTTCAATACCCGGCATACAGGCCCCCAACCCCTTCCCTGGAGCTGGCCTGTAGACCACTAATTCAATAGGAGACATGGCCTAAGTAATCCATGTTAATGATGTGCCTATTTAAACCATGTTGCCTGATAGGAGATGTCTGGTATCTATTAACCCAAATACCAATTACGCTCTGAAGATGGGAAAAAGGCTACTTTTCAAGAACACAGACTGTAGAAGATGCACAGAAATGAATGTGTTAGTGTAATTTTCTTCACCTCTGTTTCCAAAGGGGGGAAAATGGAATGTGCTTGGCAAATCTTAGGCAGGGGACATTAAAGAGAGGCTACTTTAAAAAAGGTAATAGAAGCTATGTTGTCCCTCCCACTGCCTCAATATGCAGCTTTATTTATATTTCCTGGGAAAAGAGGTCTCTTGTTCTTGGAGTGAAGAAAGGCCTGATTTTGAAAAAAATAAGGGGCCAGATCCCCAGGAAGGTGGAGAGCAGAGTAGTCCTGGAGACCTCCCTGAAGCAAGTTCAACCCATCTCAGCAGAAGCTACGCCCAGTTATCTACAACACGGAGCCAGAGGGTGGGGAAGGTGAAAAAAGGGGCGTTACTGCTGAGCCTTTTTCATTGGCTCTGTTTACATGGAAAGTTTGTAATTCCTTTTCTAGCTAAACTAATCTGACTTGGGGGGATGGCCTTGAGCGCGCACAAAGCTCCTGCAGCCAGCAGCAAGCCGTAATCAGTGGAAGGCTGTGTAGCGTTGTGGTCAGAGATCCAAATATTCCCTTTCCTTGGAATGCAGCTTCCCTCGTTTCCTCTGAGAGCAACGTCTGCTCCCAGCCCCCTCCCCTCTCTTCTGGCACTGCTGAGATAAAGCACTTGGTGGGTGTTGCAGAAGAAACAAAGGGGCCTGCCCTGCAGGGCTGAGGGCTATTATTTTTCTTAAAGAAGGGGAAATTTGGAAGTGACACAGTATTATTTCAAGTTTGGCTATATTTAAACTCTCAGCTTCTTCACAGATTGTTACCTGGTGTATGTTAGCAGGTTGCCATGGACTTCAGAGTGGCAGTGTTGACACACACCTTCTGAGAAACTGAACCCAATTTTATTGAAAATTCCCGTTTTTGCATGACTTCAGGCATAACATTCCGTGATCAGCATTCATTTTCTTGGTATGATGAAGCTTCAGGTATTCTAAAATGAGGCTGGACCCTGAAATAATAAAATTGGTTTGGATCACTGGGAAGGAGAAAGGAGCTGATGACTGGGGGAGATGTTTTCTCAAGTAAGAGTTGTCTCAATAGCAATGAAAAAATTTGAATTGAGCTCCCCCTTCTTTTTTTTTTTTTCCCATCACTAGGGGCATATTTCATGAAGTCCCCATTGAGGTTAGATACACTGAGTCCATTTGCATACTTGGAAGAGGTTCCCCTTTTTAGAGGAGTACAGTGAATACCTTTTGCATTTCATATTTAAGTTCTAAATATACATGCAGTCTAGAAGGAGTTTGTCTGTGAAACTATCCAAACTGCTTTCTTTCTCACTAGCTAGACTTCTTAATGGTGTGATTTTCTATGCTAGGGAAGTTCTGATTATAATATAGGCACAAATGTGCATGTTGTGCACCCTTGTTAATTGAAAGCCTGAATATTTAATGTGCTGAGGGTGCACATCTATTTACTGAGCGCACAAGGAAGGCTACAAACCCTGAGCACAAATATCCCATAGATATTTGGGCCAAGACCTGCATTTGCACTGTTTTGGGTAAAGACAAGAACTTCTGGACTACTAGGACAATTTGGCATATCGGCCTGGCGCAGAGCAATGTGTGATTAAAAAACAATTCCACAGTGTGGATCCATTTGAATACCAAGTTATTTTATAAAGCCTTCACTGTGTGTTTTGAATGCACATTTGCTGTTATGAATAACAGGAATTGTTTGGCTTGGCCTGCCTTTGTGCCGATGCCAGCTGGCACAGAGTGGAGCTGTGACACATGACACTACAGCTGTGTCCACATGTTTCTGCCTTGCAGTATCCACTTATATAATTTACTTTTTTGATCCGCAGTCGAACTACTCAAGTGAGTATAATTTGCTTTTTTGATCCAGAGTCGAACTATTTAAGTGAACTCATCGAATTACACATACCAGCCACTTCTGTGAGAATACTTATTTTGTCATTGTCAGAAAAGTATATTCATTACTAGTCATTTGTGGCAACACAGCAGCTTTATTAAACCCATTCCAGTGAAAAATGCATTCCTAATTGAACTTGAGTATTTATTCCACTTGATACACATAATTGCAAGACAATAGGTCCGTATTTAATTAAATGAGCCATTAAAAGAGTAACTAATGATGACCTTACTGTAACTGATAGACCAGACCACGCTTATGTTTTCCTGTACATCACTGGGGTGTTCTTATTTGCCATCAGGGTTGGATTTGCAATTGGGAAACAGTAACCTGCTACATCCAACTTAGTAATTTTTGGTTGGTTATTTTTTCAGACTGTTCCAGGAATACTTCTTATGTGGTACTGTATTTAAGATCAATAAACTTGGAATATACAGCTGAAGTTGAACTTAATCTAAAGGGAGAGTAGTATGCTGAAACTATTGTTGAAGAAAACACACTAGCTCAATTCCAGTTATCCAAAAACCAGGGCATCTAATAGGGAAAAAAAAAAAAAAAACAAAAGAAAAAAAGATGTACAACAAGTTTCTTCAGCCTGCTGGTAAAGCAGAAATCACATGGCAGTAAAACAGACAACATTTTCATGTAAGCCCATTTTATTGTATTTACCTCTTCAATCAGAGTGAAATGGGAGAGGGCATGGATTTAGCTTTTTTTCCCCTCCGAATTTAGGAAACAGAACCCAAACGTTTTATTCCCAGCACACAGTGAGCTCTGCTGCAGTTCGTGCTCTCCTGCCTTAATTCAGTGCAGCTTTGCAAACGTCAGGTCTTGTAGGGACCAAAGTGGCTGCGCGTTATCGGCCGTATGGTCCTGGTAGAGCAGCGCTGCTGCGGAGCCAGGGTCACAAGTTCATGGCAGAAATGATTCATGTAGCCTGGAGGAGGGAGCCCAGATTCAGCGCTGAGACCCAAGGAGAGAGGGGGCTGATGCTGCTGGGTGCCCTCCTCCCGGGCTCTCCCCTTGCTGGCTCTTGTAGAAGGCACAGAGAAAGTGTGGAGGGGGCACCCTCACATCTGGTGTCCTGTGTGCATGTGGTGACCTGAGCCATGGCACAGATATATGGATATACATATTTCCAGTTTATATATATACATATATAAAAACAAAAAATACAAAACATAGAAAAAAGTATGTGTACACACACACCTATAAATGCATGGGAAAAGCTGACCCGAGTTTGAGCACAGTGTGCTGTGGTGAGAGCTGAGACATGCATGACAACTGAGTATTAAATTCTGTTAGCACTTGGAGTTGTTCAGCAGCAAAGAGCTTTAGAGAAACCAAAGTAATTCAGGTTTAACAACCAAAAAAAAAAAAAAAAAGAGAGAGAGAATGTGTAGAACTTTAAAAATCTGAATATTTTCTCAAGACACTCGGTAAGTATTATGTTCTTGGTCAATAACATTGCCTTTATAATCATATTGATAACGTGCGCAGAAATGTATGTGGCATGGCAAATTGCAATTTAATGTCAAATGACACTAAAACAGCCAGAGATCATTCAACTGAAACAAAATATCACTTTAATTAAGCACTGCACAGGATAGATGTAACAAATATGGTTTTAACACATATAGAGTACTCCGTTTCAGGTGAGGCTCTTGCTCTGAGAAAGCAAATTCAGAGCTGGGGCTGACAGTGTGTATTTCACTCATCCCAGTGTGCTGAGGTACGGCAGCATGTATGATCAGATCCAGTTGACCTTGAAGCCAAAAGGGAGCCTTTCCATTTTAATGACTCATGAGTTACCACACGTACTGAATTTGAGGCAAGACTTGGGAGAATGTGCTCTCAGGCTTAATGACGCAGTGGCATGTTGGGTTTGGTCTCTTTTTTTGCAGAGAGGTCAAAAAAATGTCATCTTTTAATTTCTAGGGCTTCTCCCAACTCTCTGAATTTCTAGTGCCCATAGCACAGAAAACCTCATGGACAGGCTTTCCCATGTGGGTTTTGGAGCCCAGTCAGACTGGGGAGCAAAAGCCAAGACCTTGCTTGTTTGTGAATTAGACAGCATCAAGGTACATGTAGTATAGACACCTGAGAGAGAGAAGATGGTGAAAACCAGGTAGCATGGATATGTATAGGTGCAGAAAGGTATTAACAAAATTTTTTCCAAACCCCTTAAGTATTTTTCTGATCTTTAAGATGGTTTTTGTTTGGTGGTTTTTGTTTAGTTTTTGTGTTTCCTTCTAGTTTTCCTAAACAAACTGATATAAGGATGAAATACTGCAAAAGAACTATTTCCTCTTGTGCTGTTATCAAGACTTTTTACAGCCGGTTTCACCGGACAAACTACAATTGGTGTTTGGTTTCTTTAGGATGGATATTTGCATGAAATTTAGTACTTTTTTTTTTAAATCCATGTTTTATTGGGATGTGGAACAAATGACTGGTGTCGAGACTTAGAAAGAGCCAGAGGAAAAATCCACACTCTGTATCTTGTTCTTCGAGTTTTAAGTTAGGGAGGAACAAGTAAGCTCTATGTACAGGCTGTGGGAAGCAATACCAAAGTAATTAAGGTAATTAAGCATTTTTAGGTATTGCTCAACTCCCTTATATTCATTTATATGCAGAGAAAAATTGAAAGGTGGCTTGATGATTCCACAAAGCCCATGAAACCCCCAGAGTGGCCAGCTCAGTGGGATGTCTTTTTCTTTCCTGACTGAGTTCAGCGTTTAAAACAATTAACATGAGAGTTACATGGTGTGAAACACAGACAAGCTGATGTACATCTGTGCCATTTGCAAAGGATTTTATCACAACCCAGCTAAATAAATGCCACTGCTTGTGTTTTGATTCAAGCCCTCAAGGTGTTCAGTCATTCCAGCCTCGAGCTGTGCTGTTCCTACCTGAAAGCTGTCTCTCTAAATAGCTGTATCAGGTTTTCCTGTGGAAACAGAGTTGATGCATCTAATAAATAACCATGTGTCACCTGGAACTGTTGTGTCCTCTCTGATGAAGTGCATCAAAGAAAGTGAGCATTATTATTTTCAATGTCCACTGCATCACCATGCAAAAATTTTCAAGTGATGAAAGCACTGAATGAATTTTGCTGCAGCACTTTTAGATTCAGAGGAAAAATATGTCATTTGGCTAGATGTGTGTGGAATATTGATGAAATGTTTTGTAATCTATTTCCATTTGTGAAATGGAAGAGTTCTTCATCACCCTTATTCTCTGGGTGTTGGTCCTCTCAGAGCATGGGCAGTCTGGTGTAGCAAGAGTAATTTTATGTCAAATTTGAGAATTATGAGGTCATCACTCCATAGTGAGGAAAGCGAGGATGAACATGGGAGAGGAATAGTTGAGGAGGGGGATATTGCCTCCTTTTTTTGTCTTGTAGAATATTCCATCAGTTTGATGCAAGATGTGGGGTTTTTTTCCCTTGTTTTTTTCTTATACTAGTGAAAAAAAAAACCCCACATTTTGCGCATTTTTAAATTTTGTGAAACTGTTTTTTCAACTATTTCCTAATTTACTAATTGTCTTCACTCTTGGAAACATCCCTTTTATCCATAGACAACATCTGATTGGGTAATTTTATTTTCCGTAAAGAAATTAGGGATGTTGATTTTATTTTTTTTTTATTCACTCCTGTCCCCTTAACAGGAACTTAAATATGCAGTTTGAGCATGCTTATCTAATTCGCTGCTGAAAATTTTAACTACCATTCCCTTTCTAGTCAAAGTCATCATGTGGTACTGCAGGCTTAAACTCTTCAGTCGCTGTTCTCACTATAAAGTGACAGGCAAACGAGTTAGAGGGATTTGGGGAATATTTAGGGAACCATAACTTGTGGTCATCTGACTTCATATATGCTAGATACAATCTGTTAATTTGGAAGGTGATTATTCCTGCTGACAGAATTTGAATTTTGAACCAAAATAAGGCTTTGAAGGAGTAAAAGATGGAGAGCATGCTAAGTTTTTGGTCATTCTTTAACAATTCAAAGAACAGATAAGATTGGAAGGGACCACAGTGGGATGCCTGAATCAACCTCCCTGCTCAGGCAGTGTCCTCCTAGAGCACATGGCAAAGAAGTGTGTCCAGATGCTTGTGGAATATCTCCAGTGAAGGAGACTCCTCACCTCTGGGTGATCTGTTGCAGTGCTCGATCACTACACAGTAAAAAAAAATCCTTCCTTACGTTCAGGTGGAACTTCCTGTGCATCAGTTTCTGCCCATTGCTCTTGCCCCCTTGCTTGGCACCACCAAGCAGAGCCTGGCTCCATCAACTGTTAATGTCTCTGTGAAATGGGGACATTTTCCTTCTTCTCTTCTGCCCAAGTGTCCTGTAAAGAGTTTATATAAGTGTATGTGTTTCTGGTGTGATGGCAATATGATCAGGGATGGACTTACACTCTGACACTTTTGACAGGAGTGACCTGAATGTCAAATACAAGTTACCTCCAATGTAGTTGGAGTTTGGAAGATGCTCCACAATAGCTTTAGGAGAGACAAAGTTGTCTGACCATAGCAACTGGTGGAAATGCTTCTTTTAAAATCTAGACACAGGAGTGAAAAGGGAAGAATTAGTCACGGATGTTTAGTGTCTCTTCCCAAGGCCAAGGCATTAGACTTGAGTTAAAAGCAGCCCTGTGGGACAAGCAAATTTAGTCAAGTGCTGGACAGTGAAGAAATGTGATGTTTTACCTTTGCTGTCTGAGATTCCTGGTTCCAAAACAGCAGCCTAAACCTTTGAGACATGACATGACAGTTATTTGCAGAATGATCAATGTTTACAAAATTAGCATAAACAGGCCATTTTCCTGTCTTGTTTTTGTGTGTGTAGCTCTGCCATTTAAACTAGTGGTATTTATTCAAAAGTCTAACATTAAAAAAAAAAGACAAAAAACCTAAATTTGGTCTATTTCTTCTCCAAAACCCATTGACCATCCAAACAGAAGCTTTTGACAGAACCTTTTCAATCAGCTCTGCAGAAGCTTTTGGAAATATTTGGTGATGTTCTGAGCAATCTCTCTAGACAGATTTCTTTGAAGGTTGATAGTTTAGGTGAGTGCTAAATAACTGTGGCTTTCCCTTTTTCTTAACAAATATGATATGATGTGTTTTCCAATTACACTTCTAGTTGCAGTGGTTACCATTTTAGAAGAACCATCTGCCAACTGTAACCATACTGTGGTATCTGAGGTCCCCCACTTATTTCCTATTCTGAGGACAGAGCAGACTACACTATCTCTTACAGAACTTTGAGGCAAAAGTTGATTAATGTTGACTTTTTAATGGTAACCACTGTGATTTTTTTTATTCCTATAATTCATGGTATTATGCATAATAATAATATGAACATCACTGAATTATTTATAAACTTATGTTGGTAAATAATAATGAGGTAATAACAGTGAATTATTTCTATATTTACACCAGTAAATAATGAGGAAGAGAAATCATTTAGAGCAGGCTCAGTCTCTCAGTAGCCTACACCAATTAGAACATGTTTGCAAATGTATTTTCATGCCAAAAGAACAGAGCTGCCCTGGGGAGGTTTTAGATTCCAGAGAACATTTAGAGGTTACGATGTTCAAGCAAAGCCCCAGTATGATGGTGCAGCAGCAGTTGCTGCCACCATCTTTGGATAGATAAATGGAAGTGAAAGAGAGGAGCTGCATTTACTGATGCTTTGCCTTGCTGAGACTCCTACCAGGACATGCAGTTTGGGTTTCCCTTTCTGAAGATGTTCAGGTGTGAGAGTGCAGCAAATAGCTGTAGGAAACCCCTGAAGGTGATGGAGATGAGTGACCTCCTCTACTCATTGTTGTAAAAAGAAAATTGAAAAGTGGCTTGACTTGAAGAAGCTCTCAGGGGAAGAAAGTACCAAGCAATACAGAATTGTTTAATTTGGTGGATAAATGGTGCAAAACAAAGCCCATATCAGGAAGCTGAAATGAGACAAATGTAAATTAGAAATGTAGGTGCTCCTGGAATAAATAACTGCTCAAAGAAACTGCCCGTATGATAGGCAGATTTTTGTGTTTTCAAATTAAGACAGAAGGCTGTTCACTAGAAAATAGTTTCCTATAATAGAAGCACAGTGGAAAAATAAAAAGCCCTTAAACTCACCTGCTTGGAGTTTTCCATACAGAAAAGAGTCAGCTTCATATGCTTAAATTAGCAGTGAGTAAGCTCTGTTTTTCTGTATCTCTCTGTAGCTGAGCATGTGATGTTGGCTGAAGGCAATTAGCAGAGTTTACTACAAGGGTAACTTCATCCGTGGCATTTCATAGCCTGTGATAAACAGTTCAGCCAGGACAAAGTGGTGTTTCCCCCAAACTTAAATTGCATGGAGCTGTTGCGTGCAAGCTGTGTATGCTGTGGGAGGTGTGGAACGTGGGATGGGGAGGAGGAGGGCCTGGGATCCATTTCCAGCCCTGGAACCAACTGGCTGTCTTCAAGCTATTCTTCAGCTGTTGGATCCCTGCTTTCCCACTTATAAAATTGACATAACAGTATTTACCTTGTTAAGGAAGCATGTCATGATCTTCAGCTAAAAAATCTTAAGGGCTATTACTATTTATTGTTGTGTTGCATTTTTGACTATATTTGTTCAGATTTATTTCCTGACACTTCTGCAAGCACTCCTGGCTTCTTATGTGAAGGATTTCACAAGTTGCTGGATGGAAGCTGATTTTCTTAGTCTCTAGTTCAAAAGAGGGGAGGGCCCCCTTTTGGGCTGGAGGAGAAGGTGAAAAATGTGACTTTTTTAATGGTCATGTCCTGCCATGAATATCTTGGATATGAGGGGGAAGTCAAAACTGCAAAATGGGCATCTCCTGGAAAGGAGAAACATTGAGGAATTGCTTCTTTTGCTTTCATAACTCAGTTCTGAGGGAAAATTTTTCCTTTAAAGCTGTTGTGTTACTTAAAATATGAATGAGATTGCTTCCTGTAACTGTGTGAGATGCCTTAGATAGGAATGTCTGCAGGAGAGGGTGGGAAGAAAGCGGTGATTGTTTGACCACTTGCCTGATTCAGGGTGCTCAGTTGAAACATACCTTCCCTCCATGGGTGGCCTTTTTCCAAAGGCTTTAAAATAACTCAAGGGCACAAGCCCCACTGCCTTCCAGTCTTGTGCAAAACTCTGCTGCAGGAGCTCGGTTCTCATCCTCCTCCCATTACCTAAGGTAGGTTGAGGCAACTGAGGACCCAGCAGAAATAACATCAGGAGGGACATCTTCTGGGCCATGTGTCCCAGCATGTCAACTTGAAACACTGGCTGTGTGATGAAGAGTAATGCAAAAACCCAACTCGTTTGTGAGCAGCTGCCATGCCTGAAAAAGCAGATGAAGCTGTCATCTAAAAATTGTCGGCCATATTTTATTGGACCAAGGATATTTTTCAAGAAAGAAAAGAAAAAAAAAAAAGGCATAAAATGGAGTAAGTCCTTTTGGAGAAATGTTGGAGAAGCCAAGATCCCGCATTGAAAATTTTTCCTCACCACAACTATCATTAGCCAAGTCGTAATCCATGCAAAAACCAAGACAAATGGTAGCAGAGCTATTGAGCATGGCTAGAACAAGGCCTTTGGAGAAGGAAAAGCAAATCCCCATGGGATTCCATACCTGCAGAGCTCAATATCTTTCATTAGCAGATATTGTGTGTTATTGGGCAGTACCTTGTGCAGTTGCTTGCAGGAACATTTAATCAAATAATCTATTCTTCTCCCAGGCGGCTTAGCCCGCTGCAGTTTTATAGTTACCTACTTCAGCTGGAACAGTTCCTTTCAGCTGTAAAAGCAAATAGGCAACATGGAAAAAAGTCTCGTTTTATCAAAACAGACAGAACTATTCCAGCTGCTGATATTAAGGTAAAAATAGCAAGGTTAAATGTTAAACAACCTCTGAGTGGACTTTTATAACTACAAAGAAAGCCAGATCGGTTGCTCTGAAAGCACTTTCCATTAAAAAAAAAAATTCTTGTTTTACTTCTCAAAAGAAAATTTATTTTCCCCCATTGCTGATGATTAATCACAGTGGAAAGTAGTTTCCTTGATAACAAATATATCAGTAACGTGTGGTGCTTCCTGCTCCAGCATCTTGTAACTCACAAAAGTTTCCATGGCCAGATTTGAATACTCAAAGTGCTAATAATGTCTGCTAGTCAGCCTTCCTACTGCTCAGAAAATTTCACTCCTGTGGCTTTTTGGCTTGTTTTGAGAAATCACTCTAGAGGTTAGTGAACTTTTCAATGTGTTGGTATTTAAACTGTGGTCAGACAGTGAAGGAGGAAAAAAAAAAAGAAAAAGAAGAAAAGAAAAAAAATAAGAAAGAGAAGAAAAAAGCTCATGAAAAGAAATTCCCTCTAAATAATTGTTTGTAGGACCATTTGCATAGGAATTGAACTGATTGTGAAACCTCCATGTTAAAATGGAATTCCTCTGACTCTTAATGTATCTTGAAAAATATAGTGCATTAAATGAAAAGATGCTTAAAACAATGCTGGGGTTTTGTTCCAGAGAAACATTTGGGCACTTTCACTGGGAAAGGAGGTTAAAAGGTTGTCAATGCTTTCTCCAGGGGCTCTGTCTGACAGTGAACATGTGTTTCCTCCCTTTAATCGGCTCGCCAGTAGCCAGAAAGCTGCTTGTTTTCTGCAGAGGTTGTCAAAAATGATTTCAGTCTGGAGACGATGAATGATAAAAGAGGTTTTCAAACACAGTTTTGCACTGTAGCTTTTGCAGTCCCAGAGAGGATGGATTGTATTACAATCTCAGTGCAAAGGGCCATGTTCCCGTAGCAAGAAAACAGGGCCTTGTTCAACCTGTTTGACGCTCCCACTTACCTTTCAAACTTGAAAAACCAAAGCTGGACCTCAATGAAGGTAAAAAAACAAAAACAAAAAAACAAAACAAAACAAAAAAAAACACCAAAAGGAAAAATATCATCCCAAGAGTGTGTTCCTTCCCTCTCTGGTAAATTAAGTGGTTTACCTTTAGTAAAATTTCAGGGTTTCTTGTGGTGCTCCTGAGTGTCACATTTCCTTCAGGAGTTTATAGAGTGCTGCTTCTTTTCCTGGATATTTTATACAGGCCACAGAGTTGTTCTTCTGAAGCTAGCAATAAAACTTTCTCCACTAACACTGAGCCTATAGTCCAAAGATCTGGTGCCATAAAATACCAACTTACCTTAGTTTCTGCTGAAATCACCCTTTCAGACAGAACTCAGCATCTTCCTGAGATAAATACCTGTGTATATGCAGAAACCAAATTCTTCATTTTCAGGCAAGACTTTGAAAACAGAGTAAGTAATGCCAGCAAAAAAGGATTTCACCTGCAGGGATACTGCCAAATACAGAATCCAACAGGAGATTTATGAGGCTGGCTGGACTCTGGTACCATTTCCACTAAGGGTATTGTTAACTCTCCAGAAATCCTGTACGTCAGATATTATTTTCAAAAACACAAATATAATAGCATCAGCAGCAAGCCTTGTCCATGACAGATGATTTTATCCCTGAACCCCTGCAGCCTGTACCCCGTGCATGTGTGATGATTAGTTACCTTGTCTCCCAAGCACGTTGATTAACATGATGCTGGATGGTTTGCCATTATATAAGCTGCTCCTTTTTACCAGAAATTCTTTCTTTCCAAACTCCAAATCAGTTTAGTATTCAGTCCCCCAGCATCAGCAAACTGGTCTTTTCCAGCTTTTTTGCTACCAAGTCCCATCTGATCTCTATCACCTTTCTCTTTACATGAATTCTGCCACAAAATCCTACTTTTTTTCCCCACCTTCCCATCAACTTCATCCATCCTTTTTTTTTTTTCTGTTTTAATACTCATAATTTTATCTATATTCTTGGCTTCCTCACCACCCTCAGTCAGAAGAATGTACAGAAAGGAGCACCTGCAAGTGCTGTTCAGCCCCCAATTCCACAGTACTGTGTTTTTAGGAGGTAAGGAATCATCCTTGCCAGCTGGGTTCACCCTGTGTGGCTGGCAGTCAGTGGGAGGATGTCCCCTCTCCACACTGGTGCTGGCTGCTGCTGGATTCATCTGGCCTGGTGGGAGCTACCTCCAGCTTTGCCAAAACATGGGTGGAAAAAGAGCTGGGAGAGCAGTGGGAGTGGGAACCACCTGTGGGGGATAACTGAGCTCAGCAAGTGTCCCTGAGTAAGTACCGAGCAATGCGGGTCAGATGTATGGAAGGAAAACAAATTTTAGACATGCTGAATATATTTGGTTGCTCGATGACATTTCCCCATGTTTTTTTCCACTCTTTTCCTTTTCTTTGGCTTTTTAACTGGAAGAAAGGAGCATGGCAGAGCTTCTATCCCCAGCTTCAGCAATTCTCCTTTCAGTTCCATTGCACTGCTCCTAACAGGAACTTCCTGTTTACTTGCTGCATGAAAAAGAATGTATATAAACAGGAGAGTCACAGAAATTGCTAAATACTAGGCACAGAAGGTTTTTATTATCATCTTTTGAGTCTTGTACACAGGGAAGGCTTCATTCTTTTTTCTTTTTCTTTTTTTTCTGGGCACAACTAAATTTCAAAATATTTCTTGAGTGGTAACTTGTATTCTAGTCTTGATTATTTTTTGACAATATTTTAAATAGTTTGAGTTGAATTTTTTACCAAGAAAGGCAGGCTGTCAGGCAGCAGCTGTATTGGGCAGAACCAAAAAATGGAGTGTACACTCAAAGTATACTTGGGAAACCTGAACACAAAACTGGAAAACGTCTTTTTTGCATTTGAACGTGGTTCCCATTCAAGCAGTGTAATGTCATCACTGGGAGGTTTTGCTGCATGTATGGTCAGCTTGGAAGTCTCCATTGGTGCCAAAAAGACATATAACAGGTGCATGGAGGATTTGCTAGTGTGCTCTGAAGAATCTGTGCAAAACAAGAAATAGTGCATGTGTCTGGAAAGTCCCCATCTGTCCCAACAGCATCTCTGTCACGTCACTCTCGACCAGTTCTTGGGCAGTACTTTGAATATTTAAAACTCTGTCTCAACACAAACTTTCATTGTGACCTTCGCTTTCTCAAAACTTTTCTCATAACTAAAGTGCCCAGGAGAGACAAGGCAAAGGCAAGACATCCCACCAGGAGAAGGTTCAACTCTTCCTCTTCCTGATGCCGAAATATTTGGTTAATGTCACAGATTTGGCTAAGTGGATTCAATCAACTGTTTTCACTCTATTATAGTTCATAATCCCTATTCAAGATGAAGTGCACTGCAGCCTAATGAATGTGGTAATGGAATCCTTGTGTATGTTTTTCCACAGCGGGGTGCAGATTAGCATAAGTGTCATATTCTGTTGGCATGCCTGCTATTATATCTGAGGCGTTGCACACACTGGGAATTTTTCAACTGGATAATAATAAGATGAATATGGTATGCACATGCACATAGAACACATGGGTTTTAGAAAGTGATCTATAATAAATCTCACCTGGAGGAGCATTATGATAGATTAACTTTGTGTTTTGGCTTAAAAACACAATGTTTTAGCCAAGCGAATGGTAACACGAGTACAAAAGAATTAGATTAAATTTCATGCACAGTTTTAAAGAATGTTGTCATTTAGGGCAGCAGAGTGCTAAGAGTGCTGTGTAGGTCCTAGGGTTTCACATATTCATACATTCAAGTTCAGAAGTCTGGCTCAGATGTCCTTCCCCCTTGCTCAAAGCTGATTGTTGCAGCTCCAAGAGTTGGCACATGGGTTGAGAGAACCTTCTGGATTGTAGAAGATCACCATGTATGTGCCTCCTCAGGCTGTTGTTGTCAGTCTGTGAAAGATGAAAAGCAAAATCTAGCTATCTTTATTTCATTAGCACTTGGGTTTTACCTGCTGAACCTGCTCTTTTTCTCACAGGCTGAACCCTCTAGGACGTAGCAGTTCATGCTCCAAGAAAAATCCTTTACAAAATACAGAGTCGAGTGGCTGCTGTGGAGCATATGGTCTATGTTTGACCTCTGAAATTAATTTTGCTCCAAATTGTGGGATGCAGTTTTAATTACTTAAGGCATTTTAGTTTTTCTCTGGTTAAAGAAACTCCTGATGAATCTCCTTGCACATCACCTAGGAGAGACGGCACAGCTCATGATTAGTCCCAGAATTTATTACTTGATTATTGAAAGTGCAGGCCTGAGAAATTCATACCACTTAAGAAATGGTTTAGTGTGACTAATCAAAGAGGTTTTCCTGGCACAAAGGAGGTATCAATATATATAGACTAGCGTAGAAAGGCGTATCTTTATGCTTTTAAGCATGGTGGCATGGTAACAGCTTAAACATATTAATCAGCCCAAGGTAAGTGCTGCTTCTGTGTCATATTTTAATCTGATTCTTTCTACTGTGCCAGAAAAATTATATCTGTGGCTACAATAACATATAGAAAAGGAATTGTTTGCCAAGTGAATGAGACAATCAGACCAGTCATTGAGCCCTCAGAAATAACCACAAATTTCATTTACCTTCGTTATCAGTACATTTCTGTGCAATCACGAGTCAGACTTTTTGAACTTTACTGGGAAGTGGTGAGCCATCAAAGGGGACTAATGTTTGTTTGTTTGGTATTTAGTCTGGAGTACCTTTCCTTTTAAAACAAGTTCTATTAGCATGGCTCAGTAATCTGATATTTTGTTCCTGACTTGGACTTCAGAAGGCTAGACTAATATCTGCGATACGAATGAGTTCCTAGTGTTGGCCTTTGTTGTATTCCAAAGTCTGAGTGACCTTTTCAAAACTCCAAGGAGCCTGTGTCAGGCCCCTGTGCAAGAATTAGTTTTCTAGCTACTTCACAAAGCTCGTTCTAAATATAAATAAATAAATAAGTAAATAAATGCATTCTACTGCTGATTACAAGAATGTAAACTGGAGTTTCCAGTGAAGTTCGAGCACCCTTTAAAATGGCATCGCCTTTTTCCTTGAGCGTGGTCTGAAAGGCTGGGTGGCAAATGTATTTAAGACTCTGAGGAAAAAGGCTGTTAAGTCGACCTTGGTAACTTAACTGAAACAGTATACGTGTAAATCCATCGCAAATCCCTGGCCTTTTACAACTCATGTCCCAATGGAAATCAGATCACGGAACTGTTTACAAGAGACTACGAGTCTTTTGGATAAAAAGCCATGACAGCAGACTCCATTTTATTTGAAATTTTAGTAACCCTAGCCTAAAAATTATTCTAAAAGCAAAATAATAAGGATTAGGCAGTTATTATGAGTTGATTGTACTTAGGATATTTTGAATTTGGTAGGGAACAACAATTTCTCTATAAAGGTCAATGCTCAGCCTTTTTACAATCAATTGTAATTTTCAGTTTAAAGATTACGCTCCTGTTACAAAAAAAAAAAAAAAAAAGAGGTATATATATCTTTTACCCTGAGCTTTCCATGTTCTGAACAGTAATTTTTAAAGCCACTAGAAGTAGCACTATAAAAGTATTTTACAACATTATTTAATGTATGAGCTAATCCCCAGCTAATGGTCAATTTTTGCCATTTTTTCTAAGTGGGGAGGAGAGGGGAGGGTGGGGAACCTGCTTTTGTTCAGCTCAATGCCCCATCAGTGCAGGAGCAAAAGGGAATCTCTTCAAGATGTAGTGCTCCAAGTAACCTTCTTGGTATCACAAATGTGAAGCTTTCATCAGCACTTCAATCAGTCTTCTCTACACAATATTTTATGAGTATATGTTTGAAAATAGTTGTATTTGAACTCGTCAGTTTGGGTGGTGGGGATTTTCCTTCTTCCCCAAAGTTACTCTGGAATATTTAGTGCAAACAGATGTGGGTGTACAATTAACTTGAAGAATTAACATTCTTTCTTGAGGAAATTATTATTTTACAATTAATACTTGCAGAAAGGAGGGAAGCCTGCCTCTACACCCACTGTCATAGGAAAGTTCTTGTATTGGTCTGAGTCAAATTGCTTTTGATGCCCCTTGTAGCTGAGGCTGCCTTGTCCCCACACTGTCCCCATCCACGTCCACCCTCCAGCTGTCTCCATCAGCTCTTGCCTGAGTCCTTTCCGTGGCTGAAGCCTCAATGAAGGAAGTAAGTGAAACCCACACCCCATACTTCTCTTTGAGGTGAATTGTGGCTCACCGTGGTCATTTATGGAAATGGCTGCTGACATGTGGTGGGTGGATGTCTCCACTGGTGGAACGCTCCCGGGGCTGGTTGAGCTCCTGGCACGATGTCCTCGTTTTGCACCATGCTGCATACGGGCATAGTAACCTTGACCAGTTTGTCTGCCTGGAGGTTCAAGTTCATTTCTTGTCCCTTGTGTAGGTTTTTGGCCTCTGCCCTGGGCACATGGGATTTCTGAGGTGTTTTGTCCTAGAGAAAATGGCAACAATGCTTGTCCCTGAGGGTGCCCGAGCCGTAAATTGCTAATATTGGTAGAAATCCTTGCAGGGAGGAGGCTGTGCAACTGGGTTTGTGATTTGGAAAAGAGAAAATAAGAGTCCTTAGGAGATTGTACCTTTTAGGCAGGAGATGAAGGGCATTTGCTGCTATCTGTGGTGGTGAAGTTATAGTGAGGACACCTGCACCCCACCAATACCTCCAGTGAGCAAGCACAAAGAGCATAAATCTGTAATATTTATATTCTAGTTTAGTGCTTTTATTTTGTTATATATTTTCCATGCAGTGAGGAAGCTCAAAACACAATGGAGGTACAGAGAAATGTTTGTTTTTCTCATGTAGAAAAGGACTGAAAAGTCATGCTGGGGTTTTTGTAAGTGGTCATTGTTTAGTACAGTGCACTTGAAGGGCAGAAGCAAACTGAGAGAGAGGGAAAATCAGTGTCCACTGGTGCTACCTCATGAGGGCTATTCCTGCTGTGATTTTCCAGAGGGAGAGGAGAGCATTGTGTCCCACCATAAGCTGAGCACATGTATACACAAACTTGGGCAGAAATGTGTCTACACAAATGGTCTTTAGTGGCTGGGCCAGCAGTATGTGAGCTGACATCAGTGATGCAGACATGTGTATGTGCAGGGCAGAAGTGGTCTGTTTGTTGAAGAGTACTACTCCAAACACGGTTATTCTCCCCTTGTTGCTCACTCCAGTCTGCAAAACCATGATTTTGGTGAAAATCCTTCAAGGTACATCCCATGGAGAGTAGCTGCTTTTTCTCTCCTTGCTCAGGACTGTCTTCCACTGCTCAACTAAAAGTAGCCCAAGCCTAAAGGCACTTGCTACTTATAGGAAAACCAGGATCTCCCAGGTAGGAGTAGAATGAGAACTATGTTGTGCTATGTATCAACTCTCCTTTTTACAGCCAATTCTCAGCCCGCAGATCTGTGTGGTGAACGAACTTCAGCTGTATTGATTGATGGTTGGGGGTAAAAGCATCATAAATGCCACCAAAATCATGTCAAAGGACTTGTTGGAGAAATCACCCAGTTGCTGCTCCATATGCTCTCCTTCTACTAACCTCCTGGCCTGGACACTATGGTTATTACCATTCCACTTATTTGACAGAAGACGGCCCCTTGCTACAGGCAGGGAAGCATGTGTCAATCCTAATTAGATCCTGGTCCTGGGGACCAAACACTAGAATTGGATCTGATTAGCACAGTGAGGAGACTTGGGATCAAATCTGTAGCATTTTTGCAAGAGAAGATTTTGCTCTTTGTGTTGACAGTTGCAAGACAAACGCATTTGCTACTCTGTGGGAGTGAGCTGTAAAATCTCAAAAGGGTTTTTTTTACTTCTAGTTTGTTGGACACATCACTGCAGTAAAAGTTCCCTGGGAACAATCTGTACCTCTGTCCTCACCCAGCTTCTTGTCCCTGGTCTCATTGGGGACTAAATGCTGTTCTTTGAGGGAATGAAGGAGAGAACTGATGCCTGAAGAGATGAGATGCTCCATAGAAATAACCCAAGAGATAGAGGAGGTCAGTTTCTCAAATGGCTACGCTTTGCTGCTGTTTACTTTAGCCCACAGGGCAGCAAAGTCACCATGAATGTACAGAGCAAGACAGCCAATGCTGAGGATCTGCCACCTTCCCTGTGCATACACTGCAGAAGGGCTTCCCTGGGATTAGCTCTCATCTGGTTCCCATGGGCTGAGTGCCTGGTGTAGTACCTGGAATGCATTAAATGTATATCTTCCAGCTTTTGTTTCACCTGAATGGATCTCTGCTTTGCACACCATGAAAGCAGCTCACGGTTTGAATCAAAGTGCTAACGTTCCTAACTCAAACTAAAACGAGAGGACGGATGCATCCTTCCATCCGTCCAATACTGAGTGATTTGCGTTAGGCAGGTCCTTATTACCTGCAAGAACCTGCATATCCCCAACCAGCCCCACCCCCCACCAGCTCGGGAATACTCTCTTTCCCTAAGCTGCAAAGCCTAAGAGTCTATAATTCCTCTTTTCCCACAATAATTTGCACATAAGCAACCAGCAGTTACAATATAGCCTTTTTTTCCTAGCATTGGCTAAATAGTACTGACACACTCCCTACTGTCATTGGGTTCTGCTAATTTTAGCACAGATGTAGTTCTTATTTCTTTGAGAGAGCCATAAAACCTTCTTCCAGCTTTATGTTTTATTCCTCTTCGAAGCCCAAACAAATTAGCAAAGCTGAGAACTTTATTTTCAGAGTTCATTAAGCCCTTAACAGTAAATCCTTTTCTCACGTTCCAGATGTTGTGGTTTCCTTGACCTCAGTTTATATTTCCTTCTGATGTGAACAAGCCGGCGTCTTGTTCCGGCCTTACCAATTTCTTTGGAGAACTGAGCAAAGGGGGATGCATGTAGCCTCCTGAAAGGTTTTCAGAGAGACAGAATGAAAAAATCTTGCTGTGGTATCAGCCTGAGCCCAAGGCTTCATCTGTAGCCACTAGACATTGCCTCCACTGCTTCATGCCCTCACCTCTGCAGAGCTATTTTTACATATCAAATGCATTTTTGCTGATATATTTTTCATCCTTTTCCTTTTCACTTGAGTACTTTACAAGGTAGTGCTCACCTGCATTGGGTATGTCGAAAGCTTGTCCCTTGAATAAATTAAATGTTTTGTTTTGGCAACACATTGAGATCTGCACAAATCCTTCTTTTCTGCTTTGATTCAGCAGAGCATTTGGACATGCTGAAATGCAAGAGTCTGAGCAGTCCCCTGGATCTGAGCAGTGTCAATTATGCATCACGTGCGTTAATTAAACACCCAAATATATCTATTCTCTTCCAGCCTGTGGTGAATCACTTTAAATGTAATTTGTGCCTTTTCATCCTCTTCAAATGTTGCATTTTTGAAGACAAGCACCTGCAAGCCTTTTAGGAGGTGTTACTCCTGCTGTTACTGACATTTTAATAAATGCAGAAATAAATGCTCCCCACCAAATTGTCTAACGTCAACACTTACCTCATCGAAAGAAGTGAGTCAGTTTGAACAGAATTTATAACATGTGCCGTACCTATAGCTGCCTGACGTGAGGCGCATCCAGTTTTGTATCCACTTTTCCTGTTTTCTTTGAAACCATAGTAACTATCAGGCTGCGTTCATAAATATTACAATGAATATTTGTCTTTGTGCACTTGCATGGGGAAATGTATGAAAAATGGATAAAAGACAGCAATTCATACAGGGGAGGGAAGTGTGTGTGGGAAAAAAACCTTCCTCCTGGCGCATGAGTCTGCCTTCCATGCGAGTGTAGGTGCTCACTCTTGCCAACAAACGTTTATTTTATGGTGGGGAAAGACAAGTGCAGTCGCAGAGGGTAATGCCCAGAGCCAAGAGAGCCACTGGTGTTTGGTGATTTCTTGCTTAAGAGAGCACCTCAAGGCATCGCCAAATGTGACTGACAAGAAGCTGCTTTGTTCTCTGTAGATAAGCATTTCTGAGAAGAGGGAACCTTGCTTGGCATTTCAGCCAGCTGCTGGGAGATCAAGCATCTGTTAGCTGAAATAAGTTGGGGAAACATGGAGGGGACGAGGAGGAGATGTTTAAATGTAGCTGAAGGTTTCAAAGTGCTCCATAAAGGACAGCCAGAGCTCATTTTTTGTTGAGAGGCTTTAACATCATTTATTTGGTCTTGGATCTTTCTGTCTGCCCCAGAGAATAATATTCTTCCTCTGGGACTGTAGGAGTGATGAAGATATTTACACATTGAAATTGCTTTGTTTGCAGGGATGGTAGGTAGCATTTCAGTTTTTCTTTTTATGGAATGATGTGTTTTTATGGTTCTTATAGACAAAAATCTCCTACCTTTATTTTTAAGTTATCCATTTATTTTACCAGTCCAATGTATTGGCCCGCTGGAATATTATCATTATTTTTTAAAGCAGCCTCATGTAAAGAACATATCCAGACAGGACAGTCATAGATACAGGTTATGAACTTTGTTTCAGCTTGGTGAAATCAGATAGTTTTTCAGCTTGAGAAAAGTGAAGGACAGAAGAAATTTCAGAGATGTGAGTGTTTTCTGGATATTAAATAGTTAAGCCCCATAGCTGGGATTTCCAGGTTTTAGAAGATACCAAAAATTTGGCCAGAAACAACTTGAAAGCAGGTCAGCTTTCTACTACTTCTTGTTGGTGGAGAAACCACAGAGGATTTTTCTCTCTTTTTGTTTGTGGGTTTGGTTTGGAGTTTTTGGGATTTTTTTGAGGTTTTGTTTTGGTTTTGGTTTTTTGTTTGTTTGGTTTGTTTTGGTGTTTTTTGGTGTTTTTTTAAAGGAGGCAAAGCACATAGAGGCGAGTTCATGTCACCGCTTCTGTTCTCTGTGTCTGGGAAAACCAAGGATTAGTGGATTTTTGCCAAGTTTAATTCAGGGCTGCATCACCTTCTCAGTTTCACCACTGCAAAGCCAGAATAATTTTGTTATTTCTTTACTTAACAGACATGAGTCTGGTCCCCTCTACACCAAGTCAGGCAGAAACCTTGTGCTGCTGACACAGTCCCAGGGTAAAGTGTATGTAAGGTATATTATGCATCAGGGTCTAAAACCAGAGCACAGTCCCCAGCATCATAATGATAAAAATGTTTGTTTTATTTGATTTGTCTTCTCATTTCTGAGTCTCTGGATTATGCTTTGAGGTTTCCATCCAAACCCAAAATTACTGAAACTTATTGGGCATGAGGGTGGCTGGGGATTGGAGAGGACTTGCTTTCTGATAACTTGAAAGCGGTTACTGAAGAGCTCTGAGTAGTCCTATTCATTGAAAAGATGCTCTCAGGATATCAGCAAGTAAAACTGCATGAGAACAAATAATGGTGTTGGGTCTGGAAAGCCCAGATCACTCCATTGTACTTTTCCACTTACCCTTCTGCAGGCACAGACACCTGTTTTGTGAGAAATACAGTTTTTTCCCAAAAAGCCCTGAGGTGCACCTGTGTATTGGGGTGAGGTCATGGTTGGGGTGAGACAGCCGCAGGTTTCAACTGAGACAAGGAGTGGCAAAGAAGTATGTGTAGGTTTTCAGGACCCACCCAGAAATGCTGAGGGGGCAAGGTTAAGGGTGGGATGGCAGTTTGGGGTGGGAGGTGGGAGAACTGGTGTGAGAGCCTGAGGCCATTTCCCTCCTACCAGGAATTTCTCAAGTGCTGGAACCTGCAGCTGGAAAAAGACTCGGCTTTGACTGGCACTTTCAGGTTTCTCTTGCATTAGAAATTCTGCTGGATGATCAGGCATTTTAGATATTAGAGACGAAAGTGTGATAGAGCAGGAGATAAAACTGACAATTAATATTTGATGGCTCTTTTTTCCCCAAAAGGTATGTTCCATATTTGAAGGTTTTGTTATCAAATACATTTGAGGCAGCTTTTTTTCCCTGCTTTCAGAGTAAAAAAAATATGTGTTTGCCTTAGAATATATAGTTGTTCTTTCTGATTTTTTTCTTTTTTGATATTTTTAATTATCACCTTTCACTGAAAAAAATTGCAAACAATCTGCACTTCCAGAGTCTTGACAGCAAGTGCCTCTGAGCCTCTGATTCTATTAATGACTGTGGATGGTGCAGATCTAGCCTGTTGAGATTCCAGACACAAACCTGGACTTCTTGGTGGCTGCAAAAATGTACTTAAAGGGAATAAAGTTTAAGAGTTCAGTCCCACATCATGGAAAAAAGACATGCATGGTCAGGACGTGGCTCCCTCCCTGCCATGAAGCAAAGTAGAGTAGGCCAAGGGGTTGGCTCTTAGGCTCTTGTCAGACCTGTGTCTCAGCTGGAGCTGGGCTTGCCCAAGTGCTGCTGGGAGAGCCAGCCCTGCTGTGGTGGCTGGAGGTGCCCATATGGAGTCTCTGAGTCACCTTGCTCTGCAGCTTAGCAGAGCACCCAAAAAGTACAGCTGGATTTTGTTGGCCATGAGCCTTTCAAGGAGCAACCTTTCCCTTTGGCTCTTCTTGGCAGCAGAGTGATTCACAGGATTAGGAGGTTTGGGTACTCTTGCAGTAGTGCTTTCCACATCCTGGTTGGTCCAGTGCTGCCTTGCCAGGAGCCTTCCACAAGCCGCAATTGCCATCACATTGTGTGGCACTTTGAAATGTTTGAGAACATGCACATGGGACATGTGTGAGAATGTAAGCAAGGGCAACTGGTGGCATTTTGGGGCACATTTAATCTGGCAATTTCCAAGTTCAGGAAAGGAGATGGGGAGAAATGAAGGAAATTCAAAGCCTTTGAATCTGGGCTGCCCAGTGCGTTGACAAGGAGCGCAAAGCATGTGTGAAGTTGCTGTTGGGTGTCAGAGAAGCAGGGTGTCTTCAGGAAGATTATATAGGATATACAAGTTTCCCATGCCTCCAGAGCTTTGAGGCTGGGAGTGGACTGAGCCTTAGGTGGTTTAGTGAGTGTGCAGAGTGAAGGGCAGGAAAGAGTGGAAAGAAAGTAGAAATCATGCAAGAGAAGGGGCAGGTGGCTGTGTGGCGGAGAGGTTTTCCTCCTCTTGGCTCTTCCACATGATTCCCAGGAAAGCAGATCATGCACAGTTGAAAGGAATGATAGAGAACAAAGAAGGATATTTTAAAAGACTAATCTAGGCATCAAGAGGGGATACTAAAAATAAGTAGGACTTTTTTCTTGTGAATTAAAATATTTCTGACTAGATGAAATGTTTCGCAAAGGAGGATCCCACACTTCTTTCTTGTCAACATTTAAATAGACAACATGGGTCTGCAAATAAATCCAATTATTCTTTTGTGATCCCTGAATCCTTGGCTTTTTTTTTCCTTTCCCCCATTGTCTTCAAAGTCAGCTGCAGTGCTTGCCTGTAGCTTCAGTGACCCCTTGGAGCCTAAAGAGTTCCCCACCCACTCACCCTAGGCAATAAAGCCTTTCTTTAGGTGTGGAGCTTATGACTCTCAGCTCACACCACTGGATCAATAGCATCTGGAGCCCTGGAATATTTTAAAGAGTTGTGCAACTGTTCATCACTAGAAAATTCATCAAAGTTGCTCTTGGGTTTTTCTGCTCAAAGGGGAAGGCATTATCAGGATATAAGGGGTGGTTTTGCTCCTAGGTTGGGGAGATATAAAAAATAACATTTCTGTGTAGGCAGAGTCCACTTCATGGTGCTTGCAGCATCCAGCGACATGCCTGAGAACAAGTTTTGTAGCCACAACTGGAGGAAGCAGGCAATGTTTATGGAGTGTCAGATAATCCACTGTGACATGTGATCCAAAAACATAAGGCTGACGAATATTCCTGGCGCTGTGTGCCAGTGCTGAGAGCAGATTATGTGTTTTTAAATGTTTGATGTTCTTTCAACAGTTAAAAGCCATTTTGGGCAACAGATAGCTCTGAAGATATTTTAAATAATAATTTTTTTACCACTGGATCTTATCAGTGCTTCATTTTAAAAAGCAGCATCACAGAAGGCTGAGGGCTCTCTAAGGACCTAGTTCCGATCTCACTTACCCCTATTTATATCCGGAGTAACTTGGCTGAAACAAATGGAATTTACTCCCACATTAAGCAAGTGAAACTGAGAGCAGAATCTGACAGGCCTCTCTGTTTGGTGTTTGCTGTACCTCTCTCCTGCAAACTATTTTGGCAGGTTAGGATGTTTCTGTGGCGAGGGGAACCCCATCTGGGTTTTAGAGCATGGGTGGGCACAACTTCCATACAAGACCTGGCAGCTGGGTCAAGGAAGAGCGCTTAGCCAGCAAAAACCAATGAGTCTGTCAGCTCCAACATAGGAATACCCCCTGCCTAAGCAAGCAGTTCCACCAAAATCCTTGGGGACTTTAGTACTGTACTTATAACAGTTTATAGAACCAAACCTCATATGCATTAATTTAAGAAATGCCTCTATTATTATTTTTATAATAGGTATAGGTATGTAAGTGAAACCAGCATGCACCATGGTAGGAAACACTGATTCTAATAACCCATAGACATCCAGCCCCGAGTTTGTATTCACCATCTTTCTATACCTGGGTATGTTTTCAGAACTGGAATCTGTATGGATGAGTTAGAAAAACAGCCCTCTTGTAGTTGTTGTTGTTGTTGCTGTTGTTATAAAAGTGAAACCCGTTTACACAGTGGTAGGAAATACTGATTCTAATGACCCATAGCCAGACAGAGCTGGGTTTGTATTTATTCTTTCCAGTCCTGTGTGTGTACTAGAAGCTATGTGGCTCTGCAGAGCTCTCTGGATCGGAGCATTTTTCCCCTCTCAGGCAATTGCATTTCCCACTAAATACTATGCTCTGCTTTTCCTGCCCTGCTGGCAGTGCAAATGTGCCAATCTCATTCTCGAGCCATGGTTCCTGTTGTGGGATCAAATGTTAGGATTTTAAAAGCTAAAGTTTGATGTGGATGAACAACTGCCTATAAAACGCATTAAGCTCTTACCCTGTAATGTATTTAATTTCACACTGACTGATGGTATTGCCCCTGAATGGATTACGGCAGGGGGCTGCCATTGTCCTACTAAACCACACTGGTTAAATAATACCTTGGAGTCTAAAGCTGCTCTGGGAGCATTTCATATTGGCTAACATGTGAAATGAATACCTAGCTTTTCTGTGAGCACTTTGGGTTGGTTTAGAAATAAAATTAAATTTGAAAAAAAACAACTACATGTTGAGTTGGTTTACAGTGCAAGAAAATTTTGCACAGTTGTAGGATGGTTCTCCCTCTGTGAAACACAGACCAGCAGCTATAAAGAGCCCTGGTTCAGAGAAGTGCAGGTGCTTGCCTTGGCTCAGCAGGCTGGGAAGGCTCCTGGAGCAAAGTAGGAGCACATTACTTCTCAGGAGAGGTCTCCCTAAACTCATTCCTCATGGATGTTTGGTGCTTGCAGTGTATTTATTTAAGCAGTGTCTCCTTGACATTAGTGCCCAAAGGGTCAGAGACTGGAGTGCTGCTCAGGGCTCAAATATGTTAATGTCTCAGTGTCATAGTTGAGGGTATCAGCTTCATTACTGGGCTTTTTTAATTAATTGTTTTTAGTTTCAAGAGATTTTCCCTGCTAAACAATTCCTGCTTAGTCTGCATTCTCTGCCTCTTATAACGAAGTTAATCAAGAGTTCCTTCAATGGAGTTACACCTTCTGTATGCAAAGTCGGGCTTCTGGACTCTACCAATCATTGATGCGTGTCCTGCCCTGAATCGTGTCATTTTGGGAAATCCTGTGGTTAACACTATGAGCAAACACCTGCCTGTTTCACCCTGCTCCCCATTATGCAAGACAACCTCAAATCAAGAAGTATTTCTCAAGTCCATGCAATTGCAGGCAAATTCTGTGCTAAGTAATTTTAAAACTATGTGCTTTATCTGCATAAGTATATTTATGTGTGTATATAAATATGGGGATATATAAAATATACGTAGAAAGAGAGAGGTCTGTAACATCCACAAGTATCAACCATGAATGTGTGACTGGGGATGTGATTATCTGCAGTGTGCTGAGGCACGAGCCCTTAGCAACTTTGCTTATTGCATTGATTAAGAAAAATTAAAAGATCTTTTCTTTCTTAAAAAGAGAAAGAACTGTGATAAGAAAAGGATAAGAAGGTATTAAAGCCCCACTAGTCTTTTTTTTCACCCCCCTCCCCTCCCTAGACTTCAGCAGAGCCAGGAAAGAATGCTGGAAGTCATCAGAGGCATGGCTGGGATAGAGAGTGTTAATTCTTCCATATCTAAGCCTCTTTGTCGAAATTCCCTTTGTCTCTTGCCCCAGGTCATTAAACACTAATCCCATCACTCTTCCTAATCCGCTGCAGTGGAGCCAGAGTTCAGTTTCCGAAACTGCCTTTGTTGCTTTCCTAATAGACAGCTCGCTCTGGATTTTGGTTGGTTCGGTCACATTTAGGGCTTTCCAGCACAGTTCTTTAATGAAGTGCCGTTAATGAAAGTTTTCCTCCTTCATGCAGCGTGCACGGGCATCAATTGCTTTAGCTCTAAGAAGGGTAAGGTGCCCAGTCATCTCAGCAGCCTTTGCAAAATATGACTGTCAAAGGCAAAACCTAGGAAACAAGACCATTGAAGAATATAACCAGTGAAGTACTCATTTAATTACTAAGGATTTACAAAGGAAAATCTGTTCTTTGTGGCTTACAAAAGATGACAAGCTCAGAAGAGATAGTAAAGGGTTTGGAACCTATTCTCTTTTCTCCCTCCCCCTCTTCCCAAAAAATCCTGGAAGAGGAAATGTGGTTGAGCAAAGGCATCAAAGCCTATTGTAAACTCTTTCCAACCTGCTGCAGGAACACTAACTTTCTAAGTGGGAGGTGTTCCACTGGCTGCTAAAATAAACTTTGAGACCTCTCCTGCCAGGAGATGTGGCCACATTATCCAAATCAATTCTTCTGTGAGAGAAAATCGAGCATTGGTTCATTCCTCTGTGCTGAGAATAAAAGCTGCTTCATAACAAAAATATTTCTGGTAACAGGAGATGGTTTGTAGAGTTGTGTTTGGCTGCATGGGTCTCATCTGGTGTAGTGGATGTCTTGAAGGGAGTATTTCCAGGGCAGAGACTAGATGGCAAAACTGCATCTTTCTTACGGCAGTGATGCTGAAACCCTCCATATTCAATTCATTTGTCACAAGCATAGGAAGGGAAGCAAGATGCTGGAAACTCTTAAGAAAAGTTGTTTATGTCTGGAGCAGGCCCACCTCTAGTTTTGAACTGTTGCCAAAATGATAGATTCTGTACGTAGGTTTGACCATTACATCTTTGGAAAGCTCTCTTCTGCAGCCAGGTACAGGAGTTCCTGAGTTAATTGGAGCATCTTTTCCATGTTCTCAGTGGGATGGAAGGTTAAAAAAAAAAATAAAGACTGAGAGGATAGGAAAACTATTGAAGCTGGCAAATCTACTGGCTGTATATAGTCTCTTTGGTAGGTGTTAACATTTTTTCCTGTGATATGAACTGTCTAATTACCAGCAAACTTGTGATATGAAATAAACCACATCTTATTGTACAGCATGCTTTCCATACGTTCTGTTTTACAATGTTCATGTGACATATAAATGAGATCCAGGTTTGATTATTAAACAATTTAATTGCTCTGTCAAAGTTGATATTATAGTGCCCTGGAACAGAATGCTCCAAGGGAGGGTATTCCTTTAAAGGATTTTTTAACAACTGGTGGGTCTGTGTTTGGTTTGTCTACATCCTATTTTTCTCTTTTTCTTTCTTGTTTTTACATATCTATCTCTCTATCTATCTATCTATCTATCTGTCTGTCTATCTATCTATCTCAGTTGGTTTGGGGGTTGTTTCCTTTTTTGTTTATGTTCTTGCATTCTTGGATTTTATTCTGGTTTTTTGCCAAAATGTTCTGGCAGGTGACACCCTAACTTGATCTTCTTCAAACATTTTGGTGCAATTATGTTGCCTCTGGTTGTAAGCCAGGTCGATAACTTGCTTTACTGAAAAAAAAAAAAAAAACTCTCAAATCCCCTGGGACAATAAATCAGATCCATTTACAAAGTGAATAAATCACAACAAAATGATTCATTTGCAAATGAAACCACAGCATTCTCTGGAGATAAAGAAAAACAACTGCATTTTGCCACTTCATCACGGTTTCTTCCCCCCCTCAAATTCCAATGTGCATCTACTGTTGGCAATAAAAATTACACTTGCATGTTGTTAAAATTCGTTCATATGCTTCAGCAATTCTACTTTCCCTGTAATTGACTTGCCAAGTCTCTTACTTCAGGGAATTGGAACAGCTTTCACATATGATGAGGAAAAATTTCCTGTACAAGTCACTTCAAAAAACAATAATAATAATAAAAAAATCCAGAACATATCCTGGTGTTGTTTATGACCAACACTGGAGCAGCACACCCCACAGCAGCATCACCAGCTGAGTGCCAGCTGTCTGCTAGTCTTTGACCCTTTAAACTTAGTCCTCACTCAAGTTGATCTGCTAATGGTGAATTAGCTCCCCATGGCTACATCCTGGCAGAGCTTTTCATTTAATCCTTCCCTTCCTTCCATCTCCCAACTACAGACTTTTTTTCCCACTCATCTCTCTCTGCTTTCACCAACTGCAGCTCAGATGTAAGAGGAGTTTTGGATGGGTCCATGCAACTTCTGGAGAATGTCTTCTGCAGGGCATGGCCTCTAATATCTTGATAATCATTAAAAAAGCATGTTGGGGGTGGACATCAAAGCCCTGAGTACTGGTTAATGGTAAGCTCTCCTTGAACCAGCTGTGATGCTGAATGTATTAATCACCACTCTAACTAGTTGTGGATGTCTAGGTTAGGCTGGGTGCCTTTCATGAGCACAGGCTGGAGGGAAGCATGCCTGCCTTGCATGGCTGCTAGTCTGGGACCAGTCTCATGCCCACTTGCACGAGTGGCAGAATCGCCTCAGATTCTGCCCAACAGAGCCAGGCAGTCAGCAGTGGGGGGTAAAGAATGGATCTCATTATTGATTAATATCACTTTGTTGATACAGCCATGAATGAAACATCTGTTTGTTTCCTCGGCTGGGATTGATTTTCCTTCCCTGCCATCTATAGGAGCTCATGCAGGGCTCCATGCACGTGGAATTTTCTCATGAAGCCCTTGACGTAATTCCAACAAAAGGACATGAAGAATTTCCTTTCCTTTGCTAGCAGTGGCATTCAGACAGAAAGGGAACCCTTGGAAAATGTAAAAGCTTTTGTAAAAACATGAGAAAAGCATTTAAAGCCTTTTCAAAGAAAGAAAACATCAATGTAAAGCCTCCCATAGTTGTCTGCCCATGCGGTCTCTCTTGATTTGAAGAGATTTTAACCTTGCAGGGGAGGGAGGCAGAACTGAGGATTTTGTTGGTTTTATTGTTCTGCTGGTTTGTTTTGAGTTCTGTGATATCTTCTTTTCCATCAACACACGCATGAACTGTGATTATACTTGAACATTTATTTAGCCCTTCAGAAGCATCACTATTCAAGCATAAAAATGCTCGTGTGTGTTGCTTTGGCCAATAAATTTCTTTGATGCTTGGCAGGAGTTTACACTTTGATACTCTGTAGTGATTTTCACTGAAAGACTTCAGTGATGAGTTACCAACCCAGCATCTTCTGGATGGACTGCACAGCTATGTAGATCATTCCCTCTTTCCCACTCCACCCCCAACCTCTCCTTTAGCTTCCCAAGCAGTGTTACTGGTGGTCAAAGTCAAAGCATCTCAGAAAGGAGCCAGAAAGCTGATGGTCTCCAAAGAGAGTTTCAGACAAGGGAAAGAGAGATGGGAAACAGAGGGGTGAAGGAGGAGAGCTGGGGGAGACTTCTCTCACCAGAAACAAGGAAACTGTGGAGAGAAGTGGGAAGGTACAGAAGTGCATAGAAAGGATATGCAGCTTTCCACAATTTGTGTGCTTATGCTTGGATACTCTGCCTCTCTGATTGCGCTGTCCCTTGCCTCACTAGCACTTCCAAAGCCTTGGAAAGGAAATGCCCTTTAAAAAGGGGAGTTCATAAAAGAAAACCGGCTCTTCAAGTGACATCTCCTTCCTAAGCAGCAGCACTAGAGAAGTGGCGATTCCTATTTGCTGAACAGCAAAGTTACAAGGAGTTTAGTTTAATTGTAAAGAAGAGAGAAAACTATTGAAATCCAAATATGCTGGAGTATCCAAAATATATTCAGGATCTCCTGTTCCTTTCTCTCATTTTATCTTCTCCCAGAGTAAATATCATAGTGTGAGTATTCATGAGAAAAAGAAAAACCAAGCATTTTCAGTCCTTGTTTACGAGATGGGAGGAGCAGAGATTTTTAATAAATTTATCAAAGGGATGTGTCAGGTTTATTACAGTCTTCTTCCCCTTTTCTTGTCATCTTTCCTTTGTAGCAAAATCCTCCCTGCCTCTGTGCAAAACCAGAAAATATGTTCCAGTGCCCATCCAGCAACGCTACATACCAGGTCTGAGGAATTTCTTTTTGTTCAAGGTCCAAGAGGGCTCTGCCTAGGTCTAGCTTGGAGAAGTGAGTACTGGTGGCTTTGTCCAGGAGGACAGTAGGAATAAGATAGGGTGGGAAGGACACAGTTTTCTGAGCACACTTCGATTGATGTCAGAGTCCAGCAGTTCAAGGAGCTGGGTTGCCTGGTGTCCTGCCTGTCCTCCCAAGCATATGGTTTTTCGTGTAGGAACTCCTACTTGTGAAAAAACTTATCCCTGCAAATATGCTTGTAGAGGTATGTAGGTGAAATTCATTGGCCTCTGTCTCAGAAGAAGTCATATTCCATGACCTAATGGCCTTAGGATGTCTGTTAAAAATTCCAGATTTAAAATTGTCCTTGTGAAAAGAAGTGCCAAAGTCTAAAAATATCCTACGAGAAAGGCTTATACAAAGATTTCTCTTTGAGCGGGGTTTGCACATCAGGTTTCTGCTGCTCAAGGGATTCACAGTGCAGTATGTCAGCTTTGATGATGGAAATATTACCCTCTTGCCTGGATTTTATTTTATGTTTGTTTTCCCTTCTGCCTCTAGTAGTCTCCAGCACTCCTCCTGAAAAAGGCTAATTACCCATCCATGCCCTGCAGGAGGAACGGCAGCGATGCTGCAGCCCCGCTGCCAGTGGGGCAGGGGTAAGGGCTGGCTGTGCCCCTGAGAGCAGAGCTTTCCAAGAGAAACACTCAGACAACACAGCTCTTGAGTGCCTTGGCCATAATTCTTCTCTGGGCATCCTGTCTGCTTATGGACTCTGCCATTTCCTCTCTCAGACAATTCAGAGCCTGCCCCATTGCCTCTTGCAGAGGCAGAAAGGGCACAGCTTGCTCTGGAGAGAAGAAGATTTAAGTTTTCTATAATATTGGGATGAAATTACCAGAAAAGTTGATAGTATGTGATTCTTTTAAGCTAGCAAGAGAGTGGTGACACTCTTCGGCTCTCTGCAAGGTTAGTAGAAAGTAGAGGGCAATGAGATTTTAGTCTGTATCTTTTAAGGGAAGGATTAGAAATAATCAGCTTAATATGCAGTAAAGGAGATTTAGGTGAGATATTACAGGACTTCCTCATACCAAAAACAGTTAAGCACTGGAGCAGAATATTCAGTAACTATGTGGAATCACCGCTGTAGGACACACATCTGTAAAGGTTGGGTTTAAGGAAACATAATCCTGTCTCCAGCAGATGGTGTGGATGATTCCTCAGGGACAACACTCATCTCAATTTCATATGGTTCACTACAGAGAGCTTTCCCACTATAAAGAGGCTAATATCTGATTCCTAGGTTCAAAAAAGAACATAAGAAAAGCCATACGGGTTCAAAACTAAAAATCTAACGCAGTGTCTCATCTGCTAGGGGGACCCACAACATCTGGAAGGAATGTAAGAGCAAAAGCGTCATACAGGGATACTTCCCCCAAATTATCTCCCACTTGGTTAATTTTGGAATTCAGGGATGTGACTTCTCTGTCCAGAGGTGTTGTCTTTTTAAGATCAGTCTAAATAGTTGGCATGTTTGGTTTTTCTGCAGATTTTTGCATTAGCTTTTTGACTCAGGAAAAAGAAAGGTGTCGTGAGAAGGTGTAAGAGGAAAGAGTATGAGAGGAGGAAAAAAGAGAAACTGGGACAGGGTGAAGGAGGGAAGCAGAAGGAAAGAGAAAGGAAGAAAATGAGAAGGGAAAGCAAGGAAGGAATACAAAGAGGAAAGGATGTGAATACCTTGCCACTAAGGAAAGCAGGAAACAGGTGGTAGCATCAGGTGTGACATCCGTGACTAAGTTCAAGCCAAGCCAAATCTGACAACTGAGACACTTGGTCTGCGCAGCTTAGATGCCTTATTTGGGAGCTGAATCAATGGAAGTCAATGCATCATTAGTGTATTTGCCAGCCATGGACAGCAAACCCCTCCTTTCATTGCCAACCCTCTGCTTGCCCTGCAGACCCAGTCCTTCCCTGGGGCTGGAGGGGCTGAGAGCAGGCTGCTCTGCTGGAGGAGCTGGGGAGAGGTTGGATCTGATGCCAAAAGGTCTCCAGTGCTGGTGGTAATGGCACCTGGAGAATCCAGCTGTGGGGAAGCAGTGAAGGTCTACCACAACCAGACTTATGGTGAAAAACTAATGCATAGGTGTCTTGTGAACTTCTCCTTTTCATGGCTGGTTTAGCTGGGAAGGTGCTGATGTCTTGGGAGAAGGGGCATCTGAAACCAAACAGCTGTCAGAAGTTTCTTTGGATTGTAGTATTTTTGGTCTGGAAAAATTGATTTATTAAATGTGTTGCAGGAGGGAAGTGCTTCAAGACAATATTGATGGGTCTTTGTTGTTACTTTGTTTTTCACAAAAGATGTCTAATATTCCTGGGTTTACCCTGTCCTGACAGGAATATATTGGAAACAAAAAAAAAAATTCCTTTTTTTTCTTTACCCTCTTATTCTCCTCCACTTCTGCCAGGCTACAGTACCCCTGAACTATCATTGACTTTGCACATGTTCTTGTTGGGAGGTTTATGGATGGTTAATTATCTGAATTAAGTCACTGCCTGTGACTGTAATCCAGGAGACTTCTGTTCCTTGGGCATAGCCAGTGTTACACTGAACCTTGCAGCTTTACCCTATTAGTTGAACTCTGTTGTTCTCATCTTTGTTGCATGTCTGGATTTGTCTTCTTAATCTTGAGAGTGGGAGAGGCTTTCAGATTTCCTTCAGTCATCATGAGGCAGCACTACTCATGTTCAAGCTGGTGACATTACCAGTGGCAATCTGCACTAAAAGAAAATCTGTAACTAAGCTGTCACTTTGGTTAAAATATCTTTCTTTAAAAAAAAAAAAAAAAAAGAGAGAAAACGGGATCCTTCTGTGTCAGGAGAGAAGGGGGAAGCAAAGAGAATCACACACTAGTAGTATATTATAACATCCAGAAATCACATTAATTGAGTGCTTCCACTATCACATCTTTTTCTAATTTTGTGAATATCACGTGTAGAACAGCATCATGTGGTTGTTAATTATTTCAACCAAAGTGCAATTTTGTAATAAGGCTAGCAGATGTTTGCAGCGCTAAATATTCAGATCAAACCCAGTTACTTTTGCCCAGCACACATCAAGTCAAGATCATGTAGGGTGTCTGAATTACTTTTTAAATTTGTTGTTCTCTATAAAATCCCTCATGTTCACCTTTTAAGCTCTCTATTTGTGATGTGAGCTGTAAGATCAGGTTGCAGAAAATTACAATATTCCATTTGCTCGTAATTAGGCTCTCATTTTCTCTCCATCAGGCAAAGAGAAATTTTGCCACTAATTGAGGTAGGACAGGACCAGTCCCTCGGTTTTTGCTTTCGTAAGGATTTTAAAGGCCGTGTGAACATATGAAAAGTTTGTGTTGACCAAAATGTCTGTGATGAATCGAAGGAGAGTCATTTGCACTCATGTGAGAAGAGCTCTGTTAAGAGCCATCAATCCCACTTGTGACAGCATATTGACACTTGCTGGTCTTTAGAATTCATTTCTTAAAATGCTAATGCAGACAAGTTCCTGTCTGTTGTGGGAAAATATGGGGGAACTTTGTTAGATGAGACACTCAAGTGCAAATAAATGTTTCCTGTAAGAAAGCATTTGGCTCAAATCTTTCCTCCTTTTTTTTTTTTTTCAATCTCCTAAATTGTTTCCCCATGTCCTTAGTGACACCCTTAGGAAAAAAAAATTAAAAATTAACATCATCAAAAGTAAAAGTCAACTGTGCACATGCCAGAGATAATTGGAGATTTATAATATGCCCTATATAACTTGTGAGCACTGAAATAATATACGTGAGTGATGGGCTGAAACTTCGTGGCATGAAGGATGCCTTTCTGGATAATTTACATCTTGGGGGGTAGTATCTTAAAATCAGAGGTCCTGTCTTCACTCCATGCACATTAAAAACCACATGGTGCTTTTCATAAGAGCCTGGGCTTGCCCCAGCTAAAATTTTTCCCCAGCTCTTTAGTCTTGCAGCCTGTGCTGTGCTCAGACCATCTGGTCACCATTCTGCAGCCCTGGCCATGGCTGTGCTTAATGGTGAAATGATTTCTGTCTGTATACAGTTGATAGAGTGTTTTGCATACTGCATATGCTCAAGGTATTACATATGAAAGGCATTATGTAAGATTATAGGGAAAGAAAAATACTCTTTTAAAAATTGTCAGTAATTGCCCAGAATGCTCTTGTGACACCATTTGATGGTGGAGGACCTTAACCACTGCTCTGAAATGGTCCAGGTTTTAACTTGTATTTTAAATCTGTCCACTGTGAAATTCTCTGCTTTTTGTTGTCCTTATTATTGGCACCTCAGATGGCCCTCCTAGACGCCAGACTTGGGTGTCTGGTCATCTAAAGATAGCTCAAAATGGACAAAGGAGGGAATTCTGGGGCTTTTACAGCCCACATGAGCATCACTCAGCATGCAGCCCACAATTCCCCACTCCCAGCCCCATGCTCCTGGCTTGACACAGGTGCCCACAGCTCAGGCTCACACCAGTACAGTGGAGCTCAAATGCAGCTGACATGGTGAGTTTTAAAAAAATCAAATTGTCCCTGATATTGGTGTATCCATTCCACTCCTGGTCCTTTCAGGTTGTAAAAAAAGTTTAGTTTGGCTGCTTAACATGAGCGTTAGGTGAGGCTGGAGGTGACACAAACTTTCAGGGATTTCCTCACGGGCGTTAAGCAAGGCTGGAGGTGACGCAAAATTTTGGGGACATCTGCACCATGCTGGTACAGGTTATAAGGACCCATGGGGACCTGTGTGTGGTGGGAGTGGGCACTGGAGGTCTAACCAAGGCATCACTGATGGCTCAGGCTGGAGTTACCCTACCTGATCCTTGCCATGGTTTTTGGCACCTGCCAGTGTCTCCCCATGCAACATAAATGCTGCTCCAAACAGGAGGTACCTGTAGTGACCCTTTGCAAGATTCCCTCTCTCAAGGCTTGTGTTACTGAAGGTGTTTGTTTCTTAGGGTGTAAACACACTATGAGAGCATTCCCCAGTCACCTGGGCACCCACACAGCTTGGCTCCAGACACAGCTGTAGCCATGCATCATGAGTGCAGGGCTGAGGAATTCAGCCAAAACACGGGCAAAACCCATGACTGTTTGCTGACAGTTCGGCCTGAGAAAGCCAGGCTGCAGCACTGGGGGACAGAGCTCTGGGATGCCAGGGAGGATTGCTGCTAAAGGCATGCATGTTAGCAACCTTCGTGAAGGGACACACGAGGTGTGTGCTCAGGTGGTGATCTGGGGCCCCATTTAGTCATATCCTGATTTAACCTTACTCCTGATTTTGGAGGCAGGGCTGTTTCGGTGGTGCCTCCCATCCCTTGCACGCTCGCCTTTCGGATGGAACAAGGAATGTTCCGTCAGCTTTGCGGGGTTCCAGAGTCAGGCATCATTTCAATCTAAAAATAAATCCCAAACTGGTTTTGAAGACAAGTTGAGCTGTGCTTCCCATGCAGAAATGATGTTGCACTATATTTTCATCTTGGGAACGAAGCCAGCACTAACTGCTCACCAATATAATTATGAGCAAAAATGCTATGGGGCTAGGCTGTGCAAGGCTCTGGGAAACTCCACCACCCAAAATCATCTTTCTGTGCGTGTGAAATCTTAGGAATATACACATTCTTAAGGAAGCTTGCTCAGAATCAGGTTTTTAACATAGCTACAGTAACTTTTAAATATTTTTTGACTATTTTTTGACTACTGGTAGGAGTAAAAAGTGATTTAAATTTATTGAAACCACAAGATGACTCTGGTTGTAAAGGAGGTCTTTCAACAGCTTCTATTTAAACACCAAGGAGCCATGCTGGACCCCCTCTTCCAAAGTCCTTGCAGACCTAAGTGAGTAGCCCTGCCTCAAAAAATAAGGAACAAAAAAATTTAATAATGGCACAATTTCACCCGGAATCATTTGTTCTGTTGGTGAAAGTCACAGAGAAAAGTCCTAAAATTATACAATTATAATAATAAATCAATTCAGCGTGTCATTTCTGCTTTTCTACATTAATAAATTAACCATGTAACATTGTTCAAAATTATGTCAGTTACGCATATAATAATCTTTTAAATTAATGAAGTGATGAAGCAGTTTGATGACACCCATGATTTACAGGGCTGCTTTTAGCTAATGTTAAAAGCCTTTCATTTAATAAATTGTCCCCTTGAGAAATTACCAAAAATTAATATTTTCTATGCTAAATGTTCCAAGGTTTACACTTTTTCACTATATTAGCAAACGGCAAGGGAGAAGCATTTTTCAAAATATATCTTCTTTTACATATATTTAATTGAAATTAATTAGTATATTACTTTAAAAGGAAATCATCACAGGGAAAGGTGTGGGATCATTTATGAGAGTTTCTTATGGCAATAAAACAGCATTTAAACAATGGAATTAATCATGTCCTTAAAATTTTTTATGATAGATTAGGAATCATTCCAAGCTTTTTGATTAAATAGAAGGACATTCCATACAGACTGGACTGAAAAAAAAAAAAAATCCAGCTATTTCACTGCAGTTAATATTTCCCTGGTTCCATTATGTCAGGTTACGGGCATGCTGAATATTTACTGAGTTAAAAGCGAAAGTCCAAGTGAGGCTCACAAGATCTATTTTGCTTTGCTCTTCCTTCTGCTTGGCACCCTGATGTAATGTATGCATAAGGTTGTGAATGCTTAATATTTCCCATTTTATGCACATCTTATCAGAAGCGAGCTTTAAAGCCACTTTCTCCTAGGGTTGGTTGGGATTCAAGGAACATAACATGAAATGGTATAGTGTGTCCTATAAAAGAGGTTAAAATGGAGGTTATAATTATGAAAGCTCAATAGATTTGAAAGCCAACACAGTGCCCCCTCACATGTGATTCTATCTCTAGAAAGGGAAAGAGATATATAGGACCATAAAGGGAAGCCTGTAATTGATGCTCTCTGTACTTATTAGGATTTGTTTTAGTAACATCAGGGACTCGTTTTTGTACTACCTCTGAATAAATAATGTGCACAGTAGGTTGGGTCAATTCCTTTTCACTTTGAAATATTTTCAGTGGTTGCACTAAAACCAAGAATAATTCATTGGCTTTTTGTAAGGCAGCTGGATGTATTATGAAGAATAGGTGCGTTAACTGATTTATTGGGGGTGGAGGGGGCAGTCTGTAATGGGGGCCAGCATGAAAAAGAAGGGGCTCTTGGCCTTAGGGGTGATGGGAGAGCATTTTCCATCTCAATCAGGAACATTTCTCAAAGAATAAACAGGATCTCAGAAAACTGGACCTTGTTCCAGTGTTTGTGTTTGAATGCTCCATGGGTGAATTCTGCCACACAGCAGGGGCTCCAAGGGGACACCCACATATAATTACCCATGGACAGAGCTTTGCCTCTGGTAAGTAAACCACCATAATGAGCACAGCTCCTCAAATACATATTTGTTTTAAAAAATAAGTGAAACAGAACCATCCCAAAAAAGCCTGAAAATTGATTCCAGTGCAGGCTTTGTTTGGCTCCTGCTTCTGGCAGTGATTCCAGAGTTTAATATCTCCGGCAAGTTACTGCTTTATCCCGGGTGCCAAGTTCCAGATCTCTCAGACTGCTCTGGCCCCATCAGTAGGAGAGACACAGTGATGCTTACCTAATGTTTGTGTCCTTTAGTCCTTTGATATGTCTGTGGGTGAAAAGAGCCACAGAAGGACAAATTCATTATTAATAGCAGTGATTAACAGATTGGTTGCAGCTCCTTCTAATATTTCTACAGGTACCTCTCTGCAGCAATATCTGAAATAGTAAGGTTTTTTTGCTGGAAAGTTTGGTTATTCTGGGGTTTGTTTTATGAAAATATGTACTTTGGGGATTGGGGTTTTCAGAGCCTCTGGAGCCTCTTCTGGTGCTCCAACCCTTCTTTGGAAAAAGAGCACCAAGGCAATCCTGACAATCTCTGTCTGTCACACTGGGCAGTGAGGGAGAGGGAGTTTTTTTCTCCAGTTCTTTTTCAGTGTGAAATTCCCCCTTGAAGTTCAGTCTTCAGTGAGAGTCTAGTTTCATTTGGTTGTAAGGAACAATGTCAATTTAGTAAAACGAGGAGAATTTCTGTGGTGGTGGAAAACACTCCTGCATACAAAGTTTGTCCATCCAGAAAGGAAGAGCCTGACCTGTAAAAGCAGCAGGGATTTGTTATGAGATCTGAGGGTACTTAGGATAAATTCCTCTGGTGATTTATGCTGGGCAGGGGTCAAGACAGTGTTTCCTGAAAAAAAATGTGGAGTATTTTGAGGATCATATAATTGTGTTCTACTGTGCGATTAGTTTTGGATACCATCTTGGAAGTGCTACCAACTTTTGGGTATTTGCAAAAGCATCTGTTAATGTGCAGCACAGCTGCCAAATAATTTAACAAAGCAGAAATGACTGTGTGTGGAAGTGTTACTCCCTGCCCCCAGGCAACCAAGCCATCTGTAAATTCTAGCCATGGACAAAATTCATGGGCACAAGCTTGAGACTTAGTAGGGAAAGTGGTTGCTCCAACAGCTGGAGTGACCAACAGCCTTTGGGTTTGATGTGAGTTCTCAAGACATTTGGCAAACCTTTGATAGTAGTGGAAAAATTAATGTGGGTGAGTCTAGTTTTTACTGTGAAACTTCCAGATGATTCTAGAGATTAATAGTTTTTGGGATTTGTTGTTTCTTGATTTCTGCAAGAAAATGGACCTTCAAGCTGGAAAACTAATAGGACTGATAATAAGTTAATTAGATAATAAGATAATAATTTAATGATACTTATTTGTTAAAGAGCAGAAATAATGATATTTATATCTCCTTATTAAGATTCTTTGGATTTTAGCTCTAAGGGAACATAACTAGTACTAAAAACAATAAACACATAGAATATGTTGTGATCTCTGAGAAAAGCATCTCCATCAGAAAAAAGAGAGAATTTCTTAATTTGTGCTTCTGTTGGTATAAACAAGGATTGCATCATCCTGTGTAACAGAATGTATCTAAATGCAGATAGGGCCAGTAAACCCATACGTTTCTGCCAACAGAGTTTCTGCTTAAATATCTTTATGGCAAGAAAGAATTCCTTCTCACTCCTCAAGTCCTGGAACAAATTGAGGGGTTGGTTTCTAGCAGTAATTTTTCAGATGGGGAAATGACCTCAGACTGCCTCAAGATACTTGGCAGAGGAGGGTCAAGAGGATGCAGAAGAAAAGAAGCAGTCCTCGAGCAGGACCAAGGGGCTACCTCCTCTACTGCTGTTTTGCAATGAAAGCTGTAGGGCTGAAGGGGGGAGTTTCAGCATTAAAAAACCCCAGAAATCTGCACTTTCAGCTCATGTCCTTGATGATTTTGTAGCATCTGCCCTGATGGGGTCTGCTGTACCTGCCTTTGTATCCACACCAGATATCTCTTCAGGCTTTTGGCAGAAGCTTCTGGTCCCTGTAAATCTCTTTTGCACCTACCCTTTGGCAAAGGCTCAGCTGTCATCTGTGAGGAGCACGATCCAAGCCTTGCTCCAAATAAGTGGCAGTGGTGGGACCATGCTGTTGGGTCTCATTGTTAGAGGAAAGAAACTTCTACACAAAGATAAACATGACATTGGGGGCTGATTTCTAGATAATTAAGTAGTGGATAAATCTGCATCAGAGTTTGTCACAATCTTATTGGCCACAGCAAAGTACCACTATGAGGAAGATCTATTGTTTCTCTTGCCTGCTTGTCAGTATTATCATCTGCATACCTGTGTCCTTTCAGAGCTGAAGACACCCTTCGTATTGTGTGCCAACAAGACTAATTTTATTAACACCTTTTTGTGCAAAACCAGCTTCTTTCATTTAAAGTTGTCAGACCTGAAGGTCATGGAGGGCGGTAGAAAAGCTAAGAAGGTCTTACAGCTCCTTTTGCAGAGGTGAGGCTTCCAAGGAGCTGAGCACCAGGTTTTCAGACCTTAGATATGGGATGCAAAGCACAGGTGGGTTAGCAAAGTGTGTGCCAAATCAAGCACCTTACTTGAAATTTTGGCCGGTGCTGAGAATCTATAGGGAAGTTCTGCTCTAAGTGACCATTAAATTTCTACTGCACATCTCTGAAGGGGATGGGAAAACAAATTCCTGTCCACTGCTTGAAGTGATTAGTACCCCCACCTTCCTGCTACTCTATCATTTGCCCACTGTGTTTTAATTACTTAGCAAGGAAGGATGTGTGCATTGACGTGCGTGAGACTTAGCTGGAGCACCACACCAGGAGCAGATTTGTGAGGGGGTGCAGGGGCTTTAGGCCTTTCCTAAGCAGCCTCAGTCTGTCCTGGGGGTGCTGGTGGGACCAGATTTGTCCTCACATGAACTCCTATTGTCAGTCCACCAATCTCATCAGGTCACAGTGCCACTTTCCTGAGGCTCGCCATTCTTGTGGAGCATCAGCCCTCAGCATAGGATAGTTTAGCATACTGGAAAGGTTCCCTTGCCAGTATAATTGACTAAAACAACTAGACTTGCTAGAAGAGCAGCCAGCCTTAGCACTGGTATACCCAGCAGATGCTATTTGAATTAGCTGAGAAATAAAGTGATGAAAAATGAAACTAAACAATCTCTTTATTAACGAAGAATGAGCCAGGCGACATTTGAGTGAAGCGTCTCCTCCCATCTTCTGGGGCATGGTAGAGTCAGCGTACACCACAGTGGGCAGTGGATGAAAACAAGTGAGAAAGAAGAAGAGTAGGGCAGGAAGGCTCCAATGGACACAGTCTGGCCCTTTTCCAGTTCCTTGGTGTGCATCACATCCAAGGCATGGATGAGAGAGAGAGGCAAACCCTGAAGGCCACTTCAAAACCTGCAAGAACAAAGATTGAACAGCACATGAGCAACACAAGGGAAACACTAAAGGACCAGGGGGGAAAAAAGGCACTGACTGCACAATTTAGGAAAAAAAAAATAGAATAAAGGAAGACTTGAAACCTAGCAGTTTGTTGACTGACTGTATAGCACAAAGTGATACCAAGTTTAGTTCTTGCTTGCTGATGGTACAGAGAAAAGGTTGTGATATGGCCAGGATCAGACCGGGCTTGCACAGAGGAGAGAAATTCACGGAGCCTGACTCACCCCTGGTTCAGGCTTTGCACAGTCTGTTCCAGCCTCTGCAGAGGAGGTGCAGGAATTGCCAGTTCACGTGGTTGTGTAATTCACTAGAGGAGGCTGAGTTCATCCCAGCAGCTGCCTGCAGTGGCAATGAGGGTTTGCCTGGCATAAAGGAAGGACAAGACAGAAAAAGTAACCCCAGGGGAGGGGAAAAAAGTAGAAGTCAAAATGGTAGTGGAGGGGTCACTGCTGATGCTTTATGTGACAGCTGCAAGGGTGAGTGAAGAGAACTGCACTCACTGTGCCCTGCAAAAGCATCTCTGAATAGGATGATGAGAAAAAGTAAGTGCACTTTAATTAGGAACAGTATTAACTATTACTTGCAGCAACTTTTTGCCCAAAAAGCATAAAATTCTTTATATTTTGGATAGAAACTCCTCCCCAAGGAATCCATATTTTTCATTTTCAGAGCTAATGCAGAAATTCTGTTATTTCAGTTAGCAAAAGAAAAGTTTCCCATTCATCATGGATGCTATTTGAGGGGATGCAGTTTCACACACAGCTTCCTGGAGCTGCAGAGGGTGAAAAACACTGTGTTTGGGCTGCCAGCTTAGCGCCAAGCTGCTGTCTGATGCAGTGAAAAGATATGTTGTGTCTTCTTCAGCTTTTAATACCTGGAATAGCCAGCAGACCCTGGCAGTCCAAGCTGACATGAAGGGGTCAGCGAGACCTAATGAAACATCCATGAGGGAAGAAGCATCCTGGCATTATACATGCATTTGCACAGGTTTGCAGGGCAGCCAGCTCTTCCATATCTCACATTACGTTAGCTGTTTATAAATTATTCCCTAAGTTTTATCACACACGCATATTCATTTTTAATGCTTAAATACACATTAAGAATAATTTTCACTAAAGGATGATCCCTAATTCCATCAGGAGCAGAGCTAAGGAAATGATACATGCAAATTTGAGCAGGGGTTGGTACCATTAATTGCTGGCTTGTCTTCCTGGAGGGAACTTGCCAGTCTTGGTTCTGTCAGAGCTTGCAGCCTGGACGGGAGCCTAAAGGCCTTGGATGAAACCCTACCTGCATGCCAAAGGTCCTTAACTCCCCAAACTTGCCGCTCCCACACCCAAAGGAAAGTGCTTGAGCTCTCCCGCTTTCCCACAAAGACTAAATCTTTCAATTGCTTCCCACACAAACCAAGGGAAAGGATAGAGCAAAATGCATTTTAATGAGCATTTGAATAATCATCGGGATGAGTACTTTTCACTGACATAGCACCTTTTGTTCGAGTGATTTATAAACATCCATTAAGTCTGACAACTTCCCTGAAGGGTAATATTTTTTTTTTTAGGTTTTTTTTTTTATTCTCAGGAAGTGGAGGGCTGAGATTTGCTGGAGGATAGAGCAGGAAACTCATGGCGGGGCTGGAAATGGGAACCCTGCGTGTGGGATTTCCTCTCCCCCCCTCCATAAGGTTTCCTCTTGGCTCACTAATCGCTAAGCAAGATCTTGATGACCAGATGCTCATAGATAACAGAGCTCAAATATTGCTTCCTTTCTGCAGATTGCATGCTGGCTTGGTTCAGAGGCCAAATCCTACTCCACCATCAGCTGGTGGCGGGGATCCCATCGAACATCAGTGGTGGGGAGGCCAAGCTGCAAGAGTCTGGGAAACAAAGCTAAATACTTGAAAACATTTGCAGCCAGACACAGTTGCAGAGCACAGTGTTATTTTAGAGCATTTTCTTCTACTTGAGAAAACCTGGAAAGCTTTAAATGAGACTGTTTCTAAAGGGTACATTCAGGCTCTTCATCCAAAACCATTGGCAAGGCATTTCCCTCCCAGGCAGTGTGCACATTCCTGGGTGCAGTGACAATATTTCTTCTCTGACATCGCCAGTTAAAAGGATTTATTTTCAGTAAAATAGAGTACTTCAGTTGTGTGATGGGCAAAAAAAGGTACTCTATAATTAAAAGTGGGATTAGACAGAAAAATGAGATGTTAGGCAGATAATTAGGGAACTATTATAATTAGAATGTGCTTTTAAATCCCCTAGTAACTTCTATTATGAAAGGGATGTCCTCTGATTAACTAATATTTCCTTTAAGTAGATATTTTCCTCTTCCTTTTGGACAGGAAAGCTCGAATTGAATGACTTCACCTTAAAAAGTCACAGTTTACTGGGACCCGAGTTTTCCTTGTAACAAGCCAGTTTTGTTCTGGAAAAAAAGGCCTATATTGGGGTTGAAAGTGGCAGAGAAGATTTTACTAGTAAGCTTATTAAATTGCTTCTCTCCTCTATTAAATACAATCTTATTTATAGACAGTATTTAGTATTCTTTGTATTGAGCCTTTAAGAGAAATTATTGCTGTTAGAGCAGTGATAGCCTTAGATTAAATTTTTATTCATGCAGGTTTTATACAAGCGGAACTGCTGCATATTTCTATGCGAAGTAGAGAGCTGTGATGGTTTTGAAAGGATGGGGAGCTTCAGTGAGAGCTGTCTGACAGCTGCTGTTGATGAACACAAACCAACAAGCCTCTCGGAAGCTGCTTGTCTCTCCCTGGCTCTTCAGCAGGGAGTAGAGAAGGACAGAGGTCAGTCCCACTTCTTACAGCCCCATAAATCAAGTCAGTACATTTGTAAATTAGTTAAAACTGGGGGAAATGAGAGGATAAGCTGTTTTGTTCCCCTCACCTGAGCCTTTTCAGGTGCTGGTTTGCAGGGAACATCTGTGAGAAAGCGTCATATGCAAAAAGGGAAAAGAGGAAAAGGAAAATGACTTGCCGAAAGTAGAGTCTCCCTCCCTTTTTTGTTTTTTTTTTTGTTTTTAATAAGTCTAAAATTTTAGGAATTGAGAGAGAAGTGAGTGCAAAAGTTCATTTTGATTGCAAAGGCCAAATGTTGCCTCTTATTTGTAAAAGGAGGCGGGGAAGGCAGAGGAGGAGACAGCAAAATGTCCAGGCCCAGCATTGATGCATATTTCTGTATTGCTGTATTTGGACAAACAAGACTCCTGTTCTTTCACCTAAAAACCATAAAAGCAGATGGAAAATTGCATTATTCAGGGTCAAGAACCTTGGCATTCGTCTGCAGATATAAAGATAACTTACTTAAAAAGACATTTGTGGTACGTCTGATTCCAGCTTACTGGACATAATGTTGAGAGAAACGCTCAGAAAATGGTTTGAAAGAGCCAAACGGTCAGGGAAAGGATGAAACTAACCCCAAATATAGTACTTGGGTCCTGGAGAAAGCAGCCTGGGGAAGATGCACCCTGCCTAAGGTTAGAGACCCTCAGGCCTGACAAGGGCATTACTGCATGAGCAGCAAAAAAGGCTGGAATAGTTATTTCCAGCGTGGTGAATGGAAAGGGTGTCCCAGCCTACTGCTTCTGGAAGGGGAGAAGCATCTCTTCGGGGTGTCTCAAGGAGCTGTGCACGTGGAGATCATCAGTGAAGCCCCAGAGATCATCAGCCCCAAGGCTGCAGGAGCAGGCTCTCAGGCACTGCCCTGCCACATCTGCCTGCTCAGTAACCAGGGAAAAGCCATGAAATGCCAGTGATGGGAGAGGCTGAAAGAATATCACTGACTGCCAGCGAGCCTGCAGGAGGGACCCAAGGGCAAGGGTCCTGTCGAAGATGGGAGACCCTCAGAGGCAGGGACAGCCCAGCTTGATGCGTGCACCAGTTATGTGGAGAAGCAGCAGCTCTGCTGCCTGGCAGGGCGCCACGCGATGATTTTTGGGCTTTCTCCATGGATCTGATGGACTGGTGGGCACCAGCCCCTTGCTGGGGTCAAAGGGACCAGGCAATACTGATCTAACAGCAGAGCCTCCTGACTTAGTGCTCTCGATGAAGGAGACAGCAGCATCAACACAGTCACGCAGGACCAAGTTGCTGAGTGTTCATGGTGACTGTGCAGACTCTGGAAGGAGAAATACCCAGCTAAAATGCAGAGATGCTGATGCCGGGGTGGACTGGGGTCATGGGATGTCTCCTGACTTCCCAAGATGAGTACTGACATCCTAGTCAGGGGGGAACCACCCAAGCTAAAGGGAGTGAAGGGACTTTTGTATTCAGAGCTGCGGCCTCCTGCCCTATATTTGCAGGATGGAGGTCAGAGATGAACATGAACTGGTTTTCCTTAATCCTCTGAAAAATATCTGGGCTTCTCACTCCTGCAGAAAAGAGCCATTTGGCCTAATAATACCTTCCAGCTCTGCAGTGCCACTCAGCCAGGATGCTGAAGCATTTTAGGTATCTTAATTCATCCTTTCAGCAAATAGCCAAGCCTCTGCACAGCTAAGTGCTTGTGTTAACAGTACAGCACAATGGGGAAAATACAGTATAGAAAAATATGATGGGTTTATGTCTTTTATGGCTTATGCTGCAAACACATAAAAACAATTAGGGTTTGGAGAATATTTTTTAAAAGCAAAGAGAATGATTGGCAAGGCAGAGAAAATAAATATTATACCCTTGAGAGGGTTAGGGACATATTATTTTTCCAATTTTACAGAAGAGAAATGCCAGATCAAAATTACTTTCCCAAGATCACACAGGGTGATCCTGCCACCTTTTCTATTGAGTAGTTCTTACTCAAGGGTTTGTCTGTCTTTGTGCCCAAAGACCTCCTTTAAAGCCTGCTATCCAGTGGTGTAAATTTACAGTGTATTAGCTACTCTATATTTATTCCCCACATAAATATCTCTTCAAAGTGAGCTGCCTCACCCAAAGGCACTTTCAGAAGTGTAAGGCCAGCGATAATGCTGCTAAAAGAATTAACACTGTCCCACATAATTAGCGGTAATTAGTACTGGTTAAGACAGGAGTTAATGCACACTAGTGGACATAAATTCTGCCTTTGTGTCCCTGTGCTGACATAAAACCAGCCTGGGAATAAGATCCCACTGGGTGAGAAAGTAGAGGGACTAGGTTGATTATCTGATGCCTGATGATGCTGGAGCTCAAATTCTCTTTATTCCAGACCTTTCTTCCCATTATGAAAGCTTGCACCCTCTTTTTTGGCAAGAGAACAGTTCTACCAGTGATCCCAGTGGTATTTGATAACCCGTCATTTCTCTGGCTCTTGGGGGAAAAAGAAAACCTGAATATTAAAACCTGGCCACTGTGTCAATACAGTCAAATACCTCCAGGGATTGTTTCATAGCTTCCCCTTCTGGGGTTAACTCTTTATGGCAGCAAAACTAAATTACAGGCTCAACAGCAAAGATCACAAATCAAAAAAAGACAGTATCGAAATAAACTCAGGTTATCCCCTCCTGCAGGTGAGAAGCTGGTGGGGTGATGGATGACTTTGCATAGGAGGGAGGATGGTGGCATGGGTACAAGTGCCAGCGCACATCTGGCATGCACGTGGACTCAGGATACAACAGCAAACCTCTTGGGAAATGGTTGGGAAGTGAAGAACTGAGCACACAGAGAAGGTACTTCCCTAATGCTTCAAATGTATTTTATTTCAAACCGTTTTCCACAGCTTGTCTGAGGTTGGAACAGTCCTCTTTGTGGGAGGACTTCGAGTTTTAAAGAAAATGTGGATTGCACAAAGTCAGCTGGCTGCAAAAATTCTCCTCTTTCTTTCCTTCCTTCCTTCCTTCCTTTGAAGATGATTTGACATAGCCATCAATAGTTATAAATACTTGAAAGAGAAAAACTTAGTAAAGTGGAGGTAATCTTTTGGCCTCAAACCCATCATTTTTACGCTAGGCAACTGCTGTGCTTATTGGGTTCAGGAAAATAACTTCACAAACACATGCGGAGTCTCAAGATATAACCACAAAGAAAAATGAACTTTTCTAACATAAAGACTGCCCACTTCAGCTCCTTGGAACAGCCATTGAGTGCTGGGTTTTATTGGGGGTTGAAGGATGTGCAGGCTGAATTGCTGTAGGTGCTGAGGCTGAGGCTGATTTCCAGCATCACTGAGATCTGTCTGCTTCTACTATCTTCACCCAGACCTGCTGGAGCTGAACACCATTCATAATCAGCACCCAGCTGGTCTCTAGAAAAAGGCCTTTTCCAAGCATAAAAATTATTTGAAGTGTAATCTAAGTTCACTTTCTAAAATACAGGGATAAACCACTATATGGACACTTACTTTAATTTAACTCTATATTAACATTGATTTTGATGATGAGGGATTAATTTGAGCTAAACAAACAGAAAGGGCTTGTAAATTGAAATTTTAATTTTTTTTTTTTTTTTTATTCTGGATTCACCTTAGTATTCAGCTGAAGTTAAAACTGGCATATTTTTGTGTCAGCTAGTTTTGTCTAGAAACCTGTGGGTCTGTTTGTGCCGGCTCATTGGGCACTTGTAAATGGATTTCATTTTGATCAAAGAGGCAGAGTGATTCTCAGCCTGCTGGAGAGGGACCCCCAAGGTGACGTCAGCCAAGGGAAGAGTCACCAACGGCAGCAAATGTGTCACAGAAGGACTTCAAAGCAGGATCCACAGGCAACCTTGGCTGGGAGCAGGGAACAGATCCAAGGGAAAACATGAGGCAAGCTGGCTTGGTATCCTAAACAAAATCTATATTAAGAGACAGGCAGGTAAGGAGAACTTTATGAAAAGCACTGGGAAGTGGAAAGAGGGAATGGAATAAACTACATGCCCAGAGTAGCAAGTGGCACCGTGATGGAGTTTCTTAGGAGGTCTCTTACTTGAAACACTGGCTGTTTTTAACACATTTATGAGGTAAAGTTCCTCTGAGAGCTAGTGGTTGTTTGTGATGGTCTTGGCACGTGTTTGGAGGAGCACACAAACCCATTGGGCAGTGAAAAAGCAATCAGTGGAGGTGTAAACCCTCTGTGGGACATAGTACAGCAGCAGGGCAGACCAGAGGACCAAGCAAGAAATGTGTGTCAAGCCACATTTTATATTCTTGGTGCCAACACTGCCACTTTTGGAGTGGCACAGCACAACCAGTACTGTGTGGCACATAGCTCTGGGAGGAGTCACCTGAGCCAAGAAGGCAAGAGATTCTTTTGAGTGGTCCCTCAGGGAGGAGCCTGGCCCTGCCCAAAGGCCAGAAGAAGAAATGAGGTGATTACCTACCTCCTGACCCAACAAGGTGTGACATAAGGAACATCTAGTGAAGTGCTGCTGATGGATCTCAGCCTACATGATGCCAGTAAGGAAATATTTGGGATCATTGCAGATCTTCTGAAAAAATGTGAAGAGAACTGCAAATATATGCAACTGCTGTAAAAGCCTCTAGTGTGGAGACACAGAAAGAGAAAGCTCACAAGTTTGTCATATCAGGAGGGAGGGAGGAGGAGGAGGTGGCATTCCCAGGTATGGAGACCCATGGCAGAAAGCCACCAGTCCTTCGAGTTCAGTGAGGCAGAGCAGAATTTGAACTGTGTGGGGAAGTCAGAGGGTGGAGCTTTCCCCTAAGCTACAGACCCAACATGTGCTTCTAATAGAGAAACTAAAGCAGAAGCTAGAGTTACTGCAAGGCTGAGCGTACTAATGAATCAAATTGTCTCTACATGACTTCAAAGGCTTTGGGAAGAAGCAAGAATAACTAGAAATGTAACACTAATGGCAAGGACAGTGTGGCTGGCACTGGTTAAACCCAGCAAGGGTCTCTACATCAGCAGAGAGGCGAACTGTGTATGGAAAAGTATGGGGGAAAAGTGGATCTGGTGGTGCTGTACAGCAGAGGAGAGGGAACAGCTGTTTCCTCAAGTTTGGTGACAATAAATGCGAGGCAGGATGGGTTTGGTACAAAAATGAGGTGAGCAGTACAGTACTAAAATTTGAAGGCAGTCCAAGTAAGAAGTGGTTCAAATAGCAGCAAGGACAGGAAAATAATAGAAAGGGTTACAACTGATCAGCAACGTAGACAACTATAATAAACTTCAACTTGGAAACATAAAAGGAAAAATATGATCTTGGATGATATTGGAAAAATAATTTAAAGCAAGATATTCTGTGGGGAGGGAGAGATCTGGGTAAGGTCCAAAGTTTCTGTTTATGAGTTAATGAAGAGAGGGAGGGGTGGGAACAGCTTGTCTTCCAGCAGAGGCCCAAGAGGCAAAGCATCTCGCCTTTGCTTCTTGCACCATCATGTTTTTTTGGTTGAGGCCCTTGAAAACTTTCTGTGTTTCAAGTGTTCTGTCATGGAATGAGGATTTCCTGTTGAGCACACATGCTCATAAGATGTTCAGCTGCTACAGTGGCACCCCCTAAACCACGAGCTGTCACATATTATTTGGGTGAGTGGTCCCATTTCAGGGGATGCACTTGAGGAAGATCAAACTGAAAGGGATGTTAGAAATGGAGAGGGGGACTGAAGTGATAGATGGTTTAGTGCATCTGCATGGTATCTCATAAACTTGACTCTGTTCTGATCCTATTTGCATCTGCAGAGTCATAAACGTAGTTTTGAGGCAAGAAGAGGGGTGAGGCAAAGAGTTCACTGTCCCCAAATTCTGCAGGGAACTGCTTGGGTGGGTAGAGCCTTCTGACATGCTTTAATTAGCTCCACCACAGTGGAATTCAGAGCTACTTTGGTCATGCCTACGTGTGCTGTGATGCATATCTGCCTTCAGATACAACCCTTCTCAAAACGTGACTTAGGAACTTAATCCCAGTGACTGACAATAAGAGCTGGCTGGTAGGCAAGTCCTGAAGTGGGACTTAATGTCCACATTCACTGAAGATGGTTCATATCTCTTGCAGAAATTAGGGGCATATATATTCTGTGGACTGTGGTCACTGTTCTGTTGAGAGAAGAGACAAAATATCTTTAGAAATCTGAACTGAAATGTTGAATGTGGGACAGTCCTCCTCAAAGCCCTCTTAGCTAGAATAGAGTAGTCGATCTAAATTCTGCTAAATCAAGGAAATAGCATTGAAGGAAATCTGAGTTGATGATTCTATGAGATGTTTCTTTGGTTGCACGTAGAAAATACTTCCTTTCCAGAGTCTGGATGTCTATCTGATATCATGTCTTCTTCCCACAACTAAGTTGAGCATAAGAGCAGGAAAGCATTTTTTCAAAGTGTAGTTACAGCTTTTCAAGCAAAGCTAGCATCTTCGAGGTAAAAATAGTGCCCTAGTGTGGTAAGCTGGAAGCAAACATTCTCTTGATAAATCTTGGCTGATTATTCTGACTGCAGTTTCCTCTTGAGAGCTGCAGATCCCTGCAGACCTTTTATGTGAACGCTTTAACCAAGCCCGTGAAAGTGACTGTTACCATCACGTCATTATGAAGGATGCTCGGAATCCCAGACCATTGGAATTTCCCACCTGAAACCACTGCCTGGGCCTGGCCCTGTCCCTGTGCACCTCTGTCCCCTCACTGCAGACCTGCAAGGCCAGCATGGAGAATTCAGGAGCCAAGCCAGGATGATGGGCTGCCCCCACCGTGGCTGCAGGATTGTGGAGGAGGAGATGCTGCTGCTGCTGCCTTGTGGGAGGCCCAGGGCTCGGGAGGCAGCTCCTGGGGCTGGGGCCCCTCCGAGGGGATGCTTGCTCTGCTTGGAGGAAAGTGCAGCTTTCACTGCTTCCCTCCCCGATTCCCCTCCTTCTCTCCTTCACTTTTTTTTCCCTTTCCCTGCCTGCTTCTCACAGCTGCTGCCCTGGGGACCCAGCCTTGGTGAGGGAGGAGGCCACCTTCCCCTACAAGGCTCAAGGGTGAGGGCAGCTGCCTCTGCAGGATGGAGAGGGGGCGGCACTGGGATGAGCACACCTATCCTTGGAAGCACAGCCCAGCTTTCCGGTTTGGGGCTGGTGTGGCTTGTGGGGCACTGCTGTGGGTGGGGAGGTGTAGGGAAAAACGTTTCAATTCCTCTGCTCTAAGGGTGGTTTTAAAAATGGTTAACGAGGAGGGTTTTCCTAAGCTGTCCTTAGAGCAGTCCTTCATTGTGCGTGCACACACATGTACCCACAGAGGCTTTTCTCACAGCCATCATAGCTGTGAGAAATGGCCGAATATTATCCACAGGAGCTCAAAGAGACACATGTATCTGTGCAGCCACCTCTCAGACCACGAAGTGAGTGACACCTACCCATCCTGCTGTCACCCACGCTACTGCAGATCCCCTCTGCTTCCCTGCACTCTTGTGCACCAGATTGGATCCAAACTGCTTAGAGTCGAGCCGCTTGTGCCCAAAGAAACGCTACAAAATGAAGGAGCAAGAGCAACTGGAAGCCCTTTTGCAGCTCCCCCCACTCCCGCATTTATTACTTCCTTGTCGAGAGAATTGTTTGCGGGTGGAGGAGAGGGATGTTTAAACAGCTCCGCAGATCCATTTAGTAAAGTCAATATGCAATTATGCAAAATCCTGTGATAATACACCCTGTGATGCAGATAGCAGCGGTCGGAGCTGTCCTGGGGGGAGCCGCGGGCAGCTGGTGACTCTCGGGACGGGGCTTGCAGGGACCCTGACGCGCTGCCCTGCCTGCCCAGCCCTCGCAGCCCAGGCACAGGTCGGTGCCCGGCGCCGTGGGCATCCCGGGAACGCCCCGAGCGCCGTCCCGCACCGCGCTCCCGGGCTCAGGGCTTAGCTTCTTATTTTTCCTTTGTTTTTCTAATTTATGAAGCGTAATTGATTCGCACCCGATTTTTCCTAGCTGGTATCGTTTGCGGTAAGCCCCCTCCAAGAGTTCCGAGCCTGCAGAGAGCCCCGGGTTCCCTCCCATCCCACGGGGCTGAGTAGCCCCAGATCTCCGCTCTGAGGAAAGCCCATCCTCTGCGATCGGCATCAGAGGCACGCCGAAATAATGCCTCAAATGGGCTCATTAGCCGAGCTGCAGATGGACTTAGGTAATAGGAATGGAGCAATGGTGAAAATTAGTTTGGAGGGAAACATCAAATCGAAAAGCTCTGACAAAACTCCGCTTTGCTCTAGTTCAGCCGAGGTGCTGTCAGACACCAATATTCAATTCCACGTCGCGCCAAATTGAGGTTTTATTTTGTTTCTCGCTAATTTGCTTCTTGTACAATGTTGCAAGTATTTTCAGTCTCATCTGAAAGGCTAAAATACTTCGTTTAACTTTTTGGAAGAGTGGCCTTCGACTTCTTACACCAGGGACACGCAGTCATTTAATTTCTGCTTTATGTACACTGAGGAAAGTATCCGTAATACCTTCTTTATAAAAATAAAATAAAATAAGAACAAAAAGATCAGGCAGGTTGTTGTTTCCTTCAAATACAGCAATTTTACCCGCAGAGATGAACTGGGAGCTGAATTTAGCCCAGCTGAGGTGGGAAAAGTCCCCAGAATAAAAGAAATAGTATCGAATATTTTAGGCTAATGTCACCCTCTGTTGAACTCTGGCAAGTGGCTCTGAAGGCGGAGAGCTGTCCGAGCTAGTGTGCCACAAGTGGCAGGAGGTTTTGCTTATACCTTCATTTAACCTATTAAAAGAAATCCCCACTATTGTTCGGCTACGTGGGTGTCTCCGTCTTTTTTAGGCTACGTGCGGGCATATGTGTGGACTGAGAATAGGCGCTTAGAGATCTTTGCTTTAAAACATTCCTTGGGGTTCACGTAGACCACTAGATTTTTATCTGCGTGTCCAGTCGGCTGCTGACACTTTCTGCAAATACGACAAAGAATTTGCATTTCACAGCCCTTCTGCCGCTCTCGCTTCGTAAAAGTCAAGGGTTTATGTTAGAAGTTTGGGGTGTGGGGTATTTTTAAACAAAACCAAAAACTTTCCCCCCCTCTTTTTTCAATCTCTTCTTGCGCTTTGTATTTTTGAGGAGAGCGTTCCAGGCGCCACGGGAGCGGAGCAGCAAGTGTGGGCAGGGAGAGGGCAGAGGGAAATCACCCAGCTAGGCTGCATCTGCCTAGGAGCACCCGCGGCTCGGGCACGGGCAAAGGTTCGGGAAAATGAAACAGCAACGTCATTGCTTCCTCTAAACCGGGACTAACTGTGGGCCGGCGTAAACTCCCCTCCTGCTGCTCCACCAAGGACTTGCATCGACGTGATTTTGCCTCCGCTGCCCTCCGAGAGCATCATCGGGGTGGGAGCTGCCCGGATTGGGATCTCCCTCTGCCCACAGGCTGCAGCCGGCTGCTGGCAGGGGAGAAGTTTTTAAATAATTCGCAAATATTTCCTCCCCCTAACTTTTTTTTTTAATATAAAATTCCTCTTTCCTACATATTTAGTTAATGTCCAATTGCCTCGCACGGGTAAACTCAAACCATCTTTACCATATTGTTGCTTCACGGTTTGCAGTCTGTAAAATCCTAAACGCTCAAAAGTGGAGTTTTTACACAATTATACAGGTGTAGCCTAAGGAAAAAAAATAAGTGTCTCTACGGCTTTTCTGTCTCGGGTCGCTATTCTTCTACTGAGCACTTGGGCGTCTCCGACCCCTCCAAATTGCCGAAAACTGGACTTTTCTCTCGCAGAAAATTTGGAAGCGTTTCTGGCTGTAGTTTTCCCGTCTCCCAGTAGACGGCACAACAGCTCAATCCTTGGGATGCAGAGCAGCCCAGCGGCTTTTCTTTTTTTTTTTTTTCCATTTTTTTTAATTAACCAGCCACTGTTTTATCCAGTAATTTCTTTTATTGTTATTATTATTATTTAATTCAACGAGAAGTAGAGGAATATCGACAGGAAAGCAAGAGGGTTTGGCATAGGCAGGGAGTACAGAAGTGCTGGAGGGCGAATGGGCTAAAGGCAGGGATCGCCGTGAGCCCGGCGCGGAGCAGCGTTTCCAAATTAACCCAAATGAACTTGTAGAACCTAAACCGCGTAAGAAAAAACCGTTCAACAACCCCAACACGATCGTGTTGCCGGCTCAGGGGTTAGTCTACGGGTTTTAGGCTGAATTTTTCTATTCGTAGGGTGAAATAGGAAGGGCAAGGCTCAGGTCGGCTCTGCGCCGCCTTGCCCGGGCTACCCCGCTCTGCCACCGCAGGGAAAACCTGGCAGCCGTCGCAACTTCTGTCCCTGAAAGACTCCTTTTGTGTGCGGGTGCCTTCAGTCCCGCCGCCGGCACCACTGTCACCGTTGAAGTCTCGAAAATCCCGGCCAGTAACTCATTTCCCAGATAATTTTATTTAAAGGGGAAAAAAAAAAAAAAAAAGCTCTTTTTGGAGTCTTTTAAGACAACCGTAAATTTTATTAGGAAATATTTTATGAAGCTCTTCATTTGATTAATCAAACCCCTCCGTAACTTCTGCAAGTGTCAGGGCCGGCCGTGGCAGGAGCGGGCAGCTCCGGTTCCCCGGCCCCGCCGCACTCCGGGCACCGGGCGGCCGCGGCACCCCGGGCCCGAGCTGTGCCCGGCTGACCCCGGGCTGACTCTCGGGACGGACCCGCCGCTCCTTTGTGTTCTGCATCGGGGGCCGGTCAA
>VXBQ01000630.1:441417-513475 GCA_013400175.1 Phainopepla nitens | reverse complement strand
TGATTGAAGAAAAAAGAGAAGCATCCAAAAAAACCCTGAAAAAATAGCATATTAGGTCAAACTTTTGACTGAGTAATGTCTGTCAGTTTTGTAAAAATGCAGATTTAAAGGTAGAAATAGAGCATATTGTTACAGTGCTACCAGCCTTCTAGTTGGAAAAGTAATGAGAGATCTTTGAGTTCACCATAGAGAAGCCTATAGAGATATATCAGATCATGTGCTTCATATTCATATATGCAAATAATTGTGAGACCACTCTCTTTAAAAGGTCATAGCCATCAGGGGAAGTTCCTGAGGGGAAGAAAGCAAATGTCACTCCAGTCTTCAAGGAGGATCTGGGAAATTATATTCCAAGTCACTCTTGCCTTGATCACTGGAAAGGTGATAGATCACATCCTTCTGGAAGTGGTTTTCAAACATTTGGAAGATATCAAGGTGATTGAGAGTAGTCAGTGTGGATTTTTATGCAGAGGAGATTGTGCTTGGCCAGCCTGAAAGCCTTCAGTGGCTAGCTCGATGGATGGGCTAACAGCGGCGCATGTTGCTTACTTCAGTAAGACTTTCAGCTCTGCACCCCATCCATCCTTGTAGACAAGCTAATGAAATACACACCAGGAAGTGCAAAGTGAAGGGCACTGACAACTGGATGAGTTGAAGGGCTCAAAGGATTGTGACCAGTGCCACAAAGTTAAACTGGTCACCCATCATTGGTGGAGTGCCCCAAGGGCTGATTCTGAGTTCAGTGCCATTTAACATCATCGTTACTAACCTGAGCAGTGAGATGGGGTACGCCCTCGACAGGCTGGCAGATGATTTCCAGTGGTGCCTTCCAACCTCAGCCCTTCTGTCAATGTGTTGTATCTTCAGCATTTGAAATATTCAATTAACCCTCTTCTAAAGTCTAAAATCCAGCTCATGACAAATCAAGAGAAGAGATGCCAGGTGCAGGGGGTGGGCTATGTGGGAGCAGGTGTAAGATGAATATGAAAGATCAAATAGCTCCCAAGGAATAAGGAACAGTGTGAAGAAAACAGTGAAATACCACATTTTTGAGGTGCAACAGGACATTTCTGCAGTGTATCTTGACTGCAGTATGATGAGAGGTATGACATGGTGCCATTTTGTCTTCCTGAGGAAAAAGGTAATATATTCCCAAAAAACTTCTTGGAAACTCTGTGGTCAGAAAATGAAAGATATGCTTCTACTGGATCATTAGTTGTTACAAACTTCAGTATTAAATATTGGTGTAATGGCAATATCTCTAGAAGATATGCCCAAGCCTTAAGCTATTAGGCCAATATTTTTCATTCTGAATTCATTCATTTCTGCTGAAGGTGCTAAGTACTGAAATAAAATGGAAAATATAAATAAAAATAAAATATTCAGTCTATTCTTCCAGTTGTGTTTGGGCCTTCACTGCAAGACTTCCTGGTGATTTCGTAAATCAGTCTTTAAAGGCAGTGAAAAGATTTTATTTTGTTTTCATTAACAGGCTATGTCCCTTCAAGCAGTTTTTGAATCCGAATGTAACTTTCATACCTTTTTACAGATGGATCATCTTTAACCTTAGGACTTACAAGAAAATGCAAGGCCATTTAACAAGTTTTAAGTAAGAATTGTGAAAGAATAGTACAGACTCCAAGATTTTTGTAATATGTGAGATCAACAGATAACACTTGAAAATTTTTATCCAAGCAACTGATGTTTAGCAAAAATGCTAAATCAGTCCTAAAAGTTATTTGATAATCTTTTATCACACAATGCTGTTAGATTACAATTTATAAAAAGACAGAGTGCTGAATAGGGGAACATTTGATGGATATTTTTCTGATTGCAAGTGAAAAGCTCATTTATTTGCTTGATTTAAGTGAAAGCAGGGGTGCAAGGAAAGGTCAGAAATCTCTATTCCAAGTACAGATTTTTCAAATCTACCTCTTTTAGACTACTGCTTTTATTCAAAGGCCCATTTGCTTGATTGTCAATCTAGCCCTAGCTGTTATTTTTTGTAACCTTCCATTATGTTCAGCAGGTGTTTCCTAAAGTTCTGACTATATCAGTGTGTCTGGGATACTGACTTAGGTTTTGTCTGGTGGAACCTAAATTTAGTTTTTCTTCTTTTTTGCTCAGTATTTCTTTTCCATAAATAATTCTCAAAATAATTAATCCTGCGTGGTGATAAAACCCAAGTCTCACAACCTGCATGTTTAAAACTGGCAGTAATATTGACAGCAGTTTTTTTCCATTATTAATGAATGCATCTTGTTTTGAAACTGGAGTAAATATAATCTTTGTCCAAAGTTTAAAGGGAAGGTCAAGGTGGAACAATGAATGTATTATAGGAGAGGCTTTGCTAATTTGCCAAGCGTATAATATGACCAAACTTAGACACAAGTACTCAGACACTGTTATTGCCTAGAGGAAGTGCAGGTATAGTTTGTGAATTTGGCATTCCAAAGTCATTGCAGACTTCTACATGAAAGAATTACAAGGTGCAGAAAATAACTGGAAAAAGTTAAGACTGCTTACTGAACTGCCACTAGATATGTTAGGGACAGACAAGTGCAACACAAATGAGGATTTGTAGGCATGAAATTGCATTACATGATTATTGATGTTTTAGTGAGATATTTTTGCCTTATCTGCTTCAGAACTGTCAGACACAAGAAGCAATGGAAGCAGACTATTTTTTTCCTGACACTTCTACATCATTGTACATGGAATAATTTTAACCAGCAATCTCAGACCAGTTAACAGGCAGTCAAAACTGTTGCAAAAGGGAAATTCTCAATTTGAATCTTTTTCATCATTCCTCCGGAGCTCTTCAGGACTAAATGGAATCTTTCAGAACTGAACTTTATAAACAATTGCATCTTTACCTTGCAGGGTATGAAATCAATTCAGGTGTTTTCTGAGCCTTTGAGAAGTTTGTCCTTGTCTTATGGAATGCACATTTAAGTACAACACCAGAAATACATGTGTCTTCATATTGTGTATTAACTTCTAAACTGGAAACAAAATAGTGCTTTAGAGTTATAGATATGCAGAATGATAGTGTGGCTTCTACAGTTTCTAGGAAAAAATAGTTTAGAAAATGCAAGTTATGTTTCATGCTTTACACTAAAAAGAAATACTTTGCACTAAAAAGAAATGTTGATACTGTGTGGTTGCTTAAGGAGACAAAACTTAGCTGAGCATGCTGGTTCTTAGTTTCCTAAGTGACCTTTGTATCTGTTAGCAAATTTGGTACGTTTGGTGAAAAGATATGATATCAAAATAGACCATTTCTTGCAAATGTCATGGAAAGCAAATGTCATGTAAAGGAGAGTATGTGTTCTAGGAGAAATGTATTGATAGTTGAACCAGGGACAAATGCTGAATTACTTCTTTGCTTTTTTTCAAGCTTAGAAATATTTTGACTTTTTAAGATTCCAGGTCATTTAAGTAAATTGATAACTGAAGTAGAATGGTGTAATTTAAGTAATATATTGAGGAATATAATTTGTAGATGATTACTTATGTCTATCTGTGTGTATGTGACTCATTGGGGGATGAAAATACATCAGCTGCTGGGCAGATTGTGTTACATTTCTTTCTTTTCTGTAGCTATAAATTTGTTCTTTCATTACTAGCCTGTTTTTTCATGTGCTGTCTTTCCAAGATGGCAAATACCTGATTCTGGTGCTGGAAAGAGTAATGTGAGTAATCCTTCACTGTTTGAAGGCAAACCAGTCATCTCAGTAGTTACACTAAACTGGCTTTAGGAACTCTATAATTACAAATAGACATAAGAGTTCTGCAGAGGAAAGGCATGGTAGAAACTTGAGATCTAGTTCCTGCCATAAAGGTGATGAGCTGTACTAGCCAGATGGAAAAAAATACCAGCATAACTTGTGGTTCTGACCTAAGAGAAGTATAGAGGACCAGAAGCTCTTTGGTCACAAATGTACCTTTAAAGTAAGTTTCGTCAATAGAAACCCTTCAGTAGCATTTAGTAAAAACTCAAGGGTGTGATTTTAGAAACACCTAAATGCAGTTTGAATTTTGGTGTTGTTGATTTTTTTCACTGCTAAGTACCTTGTTGTGATAGTTTAAGCTTTAGCTTTTATATTTTTTCGGACTCTGTACTGTTTTAATGTGTAGTTCTGGGTTTCATATTAAGGGTTGGTGAGCTCTCTTCACAGGATAGATAGACAAGACAAAACAATTCCTTTCAAGTTGGGGACCAAGGTCAAGTTTTAGGCCCAAAAGTGTAAACAACAGTGAAGAAGATAGAAAAGAACAAAGAGGATGGAGCTTCCTAATCTGAGGCTGTAATTGGACAATTAACTCCAATATGCTAATGGACCAGAGCTTATAAATGGGTGAGACCTTGTGACCAGTTGTCCATATTTTCTTTGGGACCATTGTAGGGTTCTTGCATGTCCTAGGCTGTATCCTTTCAATAAATACCTTTTTATTCTTTTAATCTGCCTAGTCTCTGTTTCCAGGTCAGCCTTTGTGGGCAACAGTTCAGGTTGTGGAAAAGTTATCACAATATAAAGTACTGTGAAAGGGAGGGATATGAATTGTTCAAAATATGGGCAATAGCCATAATAAGTGTTTTCACTACAGTCTGCTCTACAAAGAAAATGCCGTATTCTGTATCAATGATCTGTATTCACAATGTAGAGGAAAAGATAAGAAAACAGTCCTCTGAGTAACTCTGATTTGAGGAGTTTTAAACATTATGAATAGGACACACTTACCCCATGTAAAAGCTTGTTCTTTAGGAACTCCCGACTTCATCTGTTTTACTGTGAATATGAGTGACACAAAAGGATGTCACAAAATACTTGGGATGTAGTTTGAAATACAGTATTTGTTCTGTTCAAAAAAATGCTTTAACACAAGCAAAGCTCATGCAAATACTGGAAATTGCATAGTAGTAAATTACATAGGCTTTTCACCTTTGGTATTTTTTCTTAATCCAGAACAGGGAGGAGTTATTTATAGCCCATAGAAGTAGGGTGATATGGAAGTAATGCAAGTATTATTTAAATGAAAAACAACAAAAAAATGGGGCTTTTAAAGAAAATGGCATGGGTTAACACAGCTGCATGTAAACCAAGGAGTAAATAAGGCAATTTTCTGCCTTTGTGTGAAAGTTTTGGGATGTGTGAGATTACAGCACTGTTGAATGCCTGTCACTCTGCAGATGCTGCTCCAACAAAATTACTGAGCAAAAACGGTACTTGGGGTTTTTATACAGGTTATTATACATTTTAAATCCTTACTTGTGAGGCAGAACTTGGAATTGAAAAGGGAGATGGAATTATATGTAGAATAACATAGTACCTAAAAACCAGTTTCAGAGCATGCTCTCCTCTTGCATTTGGTCCTGCTCTGGTGTGTCCACAGCATCCAGAGTCATCCTGACCGATGGACAGGGTAATCTCTGCTGTAGCAAAACCCAAAGGAAATATATTTCTTCAGGACTGTTCATTTTAATGTACTGAGTTGGTTACTACACTTTTGAATGATGTGTTAATGATATTTGACATGGTAGATTTTCCTGCTATAATAATATTTTTGCCTATGATAGCCACCTTTCCTCCCTTTGAGGCTTAGTACAGAAAGTCATGCCCTGCCGCTTGTGCTGAGATTTCTAGGGAGTGAAAGAGTTGCACTGAAAAGATTAATTAATTTTTTTTTTATTCACTTGAATTCAGTTCCAATGAAAGTGAGAAAAGTCTCTGTATTAGGCAGTGTGCAAGCTTTTAATAAGTTATGTTGCCCCAAATTGGCAGTAATTAAGTGACAGCAGTGAAAGAAAATTTTTGGAGTGTGTTCAGAGCCTAAAAATGTAGTAGTGAGACTAACAGCTTTCATCAGGCTGAAACAGAGATAAAATATGGTTGATGGTAACTAGCAGAAGGCCTCTTTGGCATGGATACAGCATCCCTCTATTTTCTCTCCTATCCAAATACTTCCTGTACTTTTAAAATTTTTTGACATGTGTGCTTTGATAATTTAGGGATTTGTTTTTGTTTGGCTGTTACTGGTAATTTTAATGGCTCCTAGGTTTAAAGAGACTTTTATTTAGATGCTCAATTTATTTATTTTAAAGAGCTGTGGGATGTTCTTTATAAGAAGATAATGAACAGGAAGTATTACATTAAAATAGGCTTTCTGAATATTCCAGTGCTTTTTACAATTCATGTGTTCTGTAATCAAAAAGAATATTTTAATGCTTAGATTTCATACATGTTGTGGAGCCATTGTTTTCACCAGTGTTTGGGGTGGTCTTTTGATTATAATATATTTTAAAGCCCCAATCAGTTGCAAAAGAAAATGCACGTCTTTGAATTCAGGGAAAGCAATTGACTTTAGAAAAGTGCTGATACTATTATTTGAATAAGGTTATATTGTCACTGCTATTGTGCCAGAGCACTGTTTAGTACTTAAGTAGTCAGTTTTGTTCAAAGTGGAAAGAAAATGGAATTATTTCGGAATGAAAATGAAATTATTTTTTCTAGCTGTGAACTGATCCACAAAGACAGTTCCAGTCCCTAAGAATGCAATAGGGAGCATACCACCTTGATAATAAGGAAATATTTTGATCTGGGTTATGACTGCTTGAAGATCAACAGGGTTGTTACAGATGTGCCAGAAGAAGCATAAACACTGAATCTTTTGTGAGTCTCATCTTTTGAGATGAGGTGTGAATTTTGCAAGCCAAGCTGAAGGCTAGTAGGTTTTGCTGTACAACTTTTCTTGTCAGAGGACCTAACTGGGAAGTGAAAAACCACATCAGTATATTACAATTTCTACCACTGTGCCACAAAAGTGCTCTTATGAGCAGGCTGCAACTTGCCAAGCCCTTGCAGTTATCTTTCAAAACATTTTTGACTTTTTTTTTTTCTTAGCAAGACATTTTTAACGTAATTATGTTTCATGCTTCACAGGCACGTGCTCACATACAGCTGAAGAAGTTCAGTTATGGTTTTGTATGATTGTGGGGTTGTGTTCTTAAATCTATATTTTTTAATATAGGTTATAATTCCTATATTGTTTAGTAGGATACTTTGAAGTCTAAAATATAAAGAAGTTGTTCACTATAAATCAAAATAGAATCATTGTCGAGGTCATAGTTGCAAAAGCAAAATAATTTAGGGATAAAAGCCCTTTTCCTAGTATTGTTCTTTTTCAAGTTAAACTGCTCTGAAAACCAGTATTATGTTATAAATTATCATGGCTCATCACAGGTAGAAGTGGTTGGCATGGCCAGTTCTGTAAACCGATGGCACAACCAGTAATGATTTACAAATATCACTGATGTGACTCACCCCATCACTGTGAATCCTCTCCTGAGTAATGTTTTATGAGCCAGACTCGTAAGTATTAGCTTATCCAAATGAAAATTGATTAGGATTATACTAAAACCTTATTAAAAGGTGTATTAAAAAGGACGTGTAAAGAGTATGTCTGTTCATTAGTATACATAGAAATGTTGCAAAAAGGTAATAACATGGATGGGGAGGAGGTAGTATCCACATTATAATATCACAATATGTAATTCAAAGGAGTTTAGATTACTCGCTGATACCTATGTTTAAAACCAGTCTTTGAAAATGGGTGATTTCAGAAACAGACTAGCGGCAAAACTAGTGTTTGGACTAATAGCTCCTGCAGACCTGATTTGATGCCTAAAGTACTACGTATCAAAAATTGCAATGGCTAAGCTGTCTAAAAATGTCCAGTTCTTTCCTCACTGCTTTGATGAGTAAAGCTTAGTGAAAACAGGGCCTAACACCAGAATACTTTTCCAGGAGCATGAGACAATGTCCTAGGATTTCCAGACATATTCCAGTATACAAACATGGAATAAATAATCATCTCCACTCTTATCAGTAACTTCCTCTGAGCAGCAGGGGTAATGCTTTTTTCTTTTTTGTCACATCTTATCATGACACAGACTGGTATAATTTTCATTTTGTTTGCATTTTTGCCTTCAAAACAGCAATTCAGATAAGTTCTGAAGTCTAGTTTCCCCTCTGTGAAAGAACACAAACATTTTCAGTGTGTGTTAAGAAGCAATATGTGACTGTAGTGTTCATTCAGAGTAGTAGTCCTGCCAAAAAGGTATGAAGAACATGCATTGCTGGTAACCTTAACACGAATCAATAGCCTTACACAGTGAGGCAGGGTACCATACTGGGATCATACAAAGTGGAAGATGCTGTGCAAGGCGTGTAAAACAATCCCTCCACTGCATTTAGCATTAATGAAGCCTCAGCAGGAGCAGTGTGTAATTTGGAACACTCCAGCTCAAAGAAATGGGTGTCCAAGGCAGAACAGCTAGAGGAAATCAGCAAGAACGATCACAGATCCAGGAGAAAAATAGCCTACTAGGAAACATATGGCAGGAGAGAATTTTTGGGGTTTTTTTTTAATCTAGGTGATAGGACTAAAGAGAGATGTTTGTCCCAGGAAGTACAAGAAGTTCTTGCAGTGAAAGAGTGGTTGTCTGTGAATGAAGGCTAATGAAGAAGAGAAGAGGCAAGGGGACTAACCTTGTCTGTTGTGTTAGAAGGAAAGGAAGGACACTGCAATGGAGAAGAGTAAAAAAGAGAAGAGATTGTGTGGGAATTGTGCAGCCTTCATCACCAGAGACTTCAGGATCAGAGTGAACACGAGCACTATTGTGTGAGATCAGGTAGATGGGTGAAGGTGACTGTCTCAAGTTCTTCATAGATCTGTGAACCTCTTTCAGTTTCTGCCTCCCTTGCTTGAAATTAGCCTGCTTTTTGGGATTTCTTTTGCATTTTGCAAATAATTCTTAAATTAGAAGTACCTGAAAATATATCAGTGGGTATCTTTACTCTCTTTTCAGCAGTAATAGTGATTAAATGCACAATATTAGGATTTGTCCAGGAATCATAAAGAGTCCTACGAAGCCAGATATAGGACAAGATAAGATTTAGTGCTGTGCCATGGTCACATGGTCATTCTTTCATGAGAATGTATTCTCCCCCTGCTGCTGAGGTGGGTTTGGGAGAAGAGTGATTTTTCTTGAATTTAGTTCTGTGAGATTGCCAGACACTTTTGATGGTCTCTGAAATACTCAGCTGTACATCACTGCATGGCTCTTCACATTTGGTTTAGGATTATAACAGGTTTCTCGTTTGCATTTGTCTGGCACGCACAAATTATTTTACTGAATGGCAAAAGTAATTGTGCCCTTTGAAAAATTAGAGACTTGATGATTTGTCATTATAAAAAAAATACAGTGCCTTAAAGTAGAGTGTTTTCAGATCACAGTATAAGAATTGCTAAAAGATTTTGCTTCGCTTGTTCAGCCCAAGTGATTTGAATAAGCAGTTTCAACTTCCATTTTCTCTGGATAATTAGAATTAAACTGAAAATTAACAAATTAAACTAATGCTTATCCAAATTTCTCCCTTCTGTTTCTAATGACTGCTTATGTTTCTTTGCAAATAAATTTGTAATGTTAATGAGTTGCCCAAAGAGACAAATCTGAAGAGTTGTTCAGGTTTGATNCAGTAATTCCTGACACAAGCATTCACTTTTATCAGCGGACTTCAGTGTTTTTCAGGGAATCTTCAAAATGCGTATTATTAGGTATATCAATCCTATCCCTATACTGATTTCTGGCAGATATCCCCCAATTGAATTTAAGTTGAATGGTCTTGTTTGGAAAGTTCTGTGAACTAAAAATGTTGTTCCAGTCTATGCATACAATGATTTTAGAAATGGAACCCTCCAGAATAAGACATTTAATTTAATTTTTTTAAACTGTGATGTATTTTTACAGTGATGTGAGTACATAAGTATTTTTGTCTGTAGGAAAAATCTTCTGTTCCAAACAGAGCTTTTTTTTTTGAGGGACGTGTGACTTTAGACAAGGTGAACAGAATATTCCAGACCAACTGAGGGTTCTTTTTTATTTTGCGACTTTAGAATACTCCTACACAGATTTCTAAATTGTCTCTGTTGTTAAATGTGTTCTGTAACTTCTGAAATCTGAGTGTGGATCAAGCTGATTCATTAGTTGATAGTTATTTTGCTAACTAGTACTGTCTTACTGTGCTTTCTCATCTCATCTCTCCCTGCCTTGACCTTAGGGTAGAAGCTCTTTGTTGCAGGAATTGTTACCCAGTGCTGTGCTGATTAGTCATCTGGTATAATGCAGTCTTTGTGGGAAAGGGGTTTCTTGTCCTTACCAAAATCCAAACAGTCAAATATTTTAAGGTGAAAATATCATGAGGATGTTAAAAGCATTTAGGTACAATATTATCAACCTGTGAACTTGCAGGGGGGGAAATGGTACTTTATGTATTATGTCTGTGTATTATATATCTGAAAAATTTTAGTGCCCGTGTAACGTATTGTTAGTTCTACTGAAAACACAATAATTAGACACGTAGCTTAAGACCCCATACATGTTGAAGTAGATTTGGTGAAAGATGTGGATTTGTTCTTTGAGCCACAGTACAGCAACAGAAAAATTTCTTTGGTGAAATGATGTTTTTTCATACCTAGCAGATTGAATTGAATAAAGTTCAGCACTAACTATGAATTTAAAGATGTATGCTGCATGTTTATTTTTGGGACTTGTGTAGAAGCATTCTAAATTGAATGCTTTGAGAGCTGTGTGCCCACATTCTTCATTTTTTCATGTTGAAGCAGTACGTACCTGTAGTGTATGTCTTTTTTAAAAAAATAAAAATGAAGGAAAAAGAAGTGATGGTGGTGTGGGGGACAATTTCTTCTGGAAACCACAGAAAGCAGAATCTGTTGTTATTGCTCTTGGAAAGACAATGGACTATATCTTACCTTTTTATGATTGTGTTGTTGATAACATTTTCCATCCTTAACCTGCTCTCAGAAATGCAACATCTCAGATTCTGTTTACATATTTTGTCCAAGGATTGTAGAGTATCAGAAATCCATTTTGGAGCCTTTCATAAACAACAATAATTTAATTTCTCAAGGAAATTTTTTGTTGTAGTACTAATTTTTTGTACTTTCTTTTTACACAATAGGAATTACTTGTAGATTGATATCATATTGTGGTCTTCTGCCTCTTTGCATGTGTTTACATTGGAGCCTGGTAGATTCAGGAAGGCTCGAGACTATCTTGGAATGTGTTTAAGAAATCACACAAAGATACTAGGATTTATTACGTTAACTTTTAGGTAGTCTAAACTGTTTTGCTTCGGTACTCTTATCTTCAGATCAGTTTAAACTGGAAAAGCAAAGCAAGAGCCGTAACTCAGCCTTATTGTAATCTTACAGGTCACAACTGAATAGGAATCCCTTTTTTTTTGTCCAGGATTTACAGAATGAATGGGTATCTAAATCACTCCATTTGAGAACAAGTCTGGCATACATTATCAGCTTTAGTTGTGAGTTTCTTTACTTTTTTCCCTTCAAATAAGCTACTACAGGTTTTGTTGCATAAACTGTGTTAGGAAGTGAGGAATCCTCTGACTACAGATGCTGATAATGGATTATGAGTAACAGGACAGCAGAAAATAGAGGATTATGAAGTGAGCTGTCATGTTTCTCACCAGCCAAACTCTAGCTCAGTTCTTTAACTTGCCTCCTAAAACAAGCAAAGGAAAGACAGAAAAATAACATAAAGGCAGTGTTCTTCAGTTTTGCAGCTGTGTGAATTGGTAAACACTTGTAAACAGGAAGAATTTAGATGAGTGTTCTCTCCAATATCAAGTGATGTGGTAACCTTTCATCTGTATCTCACTTGTGTATTTTTTATGTACAACGTGTCTGCAAACGTACCTAATAACCCTGGGCAAAACTTGCTGTAGAGCTGGCTTGCCATCCCTGTGGCTGGGGTGGTGGGCAGCAGTGGGAGTGCCTCCCACTGGAAGGATCTAGGGCAAAATTTGGGTAGAAAGCCCAGGAGCTGGGTGGCTGCCAGCTCGTGCGCGTTGAGGACAGACACAGGGTGTGAGTAGGGAACGTGGTGCTGGGGCGCAGCCGCGCCGAGAACAAACGTGGGCAGGATGCAGTCAGGGAGAGCCTGTGTCTGGGTCCTTGCACAGCGTTACTGTGACGGAGAAACTTGTCATTTTTATCAAAACAAAGTTGGTTTAAAACTGGCAAAACAAAGCTTAATTAACTTTTCAGAGACTAATGTTTAGGTTTATCGTGGTATATGTATTGTATATTTATTTTTTTTTCCACAGAAACCTGCTAATATTTTAGTTATGGGTGAAGGTCCTGAGCGAGGAAGAGTAAAAATTGGTATGTTTATATCTTTGATAAGTCCCAGTGTAGCATTTAAGTTAGAATGTTCTGAAGGTGCAGTTGTACCACCTAAAGTAGTCACTGTAATACCAGTATGTGCCTGGGCACATTGCCTAAATGCTGTTTTCTGAGTGACTGGCTTCATCATATTAGCCCCATGTACCAGTTCTGACAATAAAATGCTGTAGCCTCATCAATAAAAAGTGGAAAATGTCATTATATGTTGCTTAAGTGGGTGTTTGTGTGGGGTGGGGGATTTTGATGTGGGGTTCAAGATGACAGCTAGCTAGGAGGAAAGGAGGAGAAAAAAAATGGGATTTTAAAATTTCCTCCATTTACCTCTAATGCCATGACATCTTGCTGCTTCTTACAAAAACATAAATAGGGACCTACTCATTGCTACAAACCTTAAATCTTAGAATGGAATCAAAGATGGCATTCAGCCTACAAAATATTCTTGAAAGAGTAGGTAGGTCCCTTGGAGATTAACACAAGGGATCTTAAAAGTGCAGAAAACACAGAAATCCATCCAAAATGTTTAGTGAGAGCTAATAGCAAATGCTAAATGCTTAGCCTGGGGGATACCATGTTAGAAAGGACCCAACACTTCCACAGTATTGTAACATCTTCTGGTGGGAGTTACTATTTGCAGTGAGAGGATGATTTGTAGAATCAATTGTTTTAAACTAAATGCATAAATAAAAATTAACAGTAGTCTAACAATAATAAACTGTACCAGGCTGTGAATTATCATGACATTGTAATAGCAGGCTACTAATGCACAGCCTGCTTACATTTATTATGGTAATGCAGCCCCATTTGGAAGGGTTTTTTAAAGCTAGTTCATCTTTTTTACTTCCCTCTGGCTTTCTTTTATGAGATTACTCTTCTGCATTGTCACTCTGTTCTCTTACTGTTTTGTTTATCTGAACTATATTGTTAATCACTAGTAGAACGATTCAGGGTAGGATTTTCTGGGAGCTTTCAGTGCAGCTCTAGGCCTTCCCTTGTCCTTTGGGATCCAGGGAGCGATGGGCCAGGGTTGAATGCTTCTGCAGATCCTACTCTGAAAGCTTTTAATGCCTTTCTGAGCTTCAAGGCTGACAATAGGGATTGAGGTCTGCATAGAAAACAGGTACAGAATGGACAACAGAAGGGAAAATTTCTTCATATTACCTTACTCTTCATGGAGGGTTTCTTCTAAAACAGAGAATGTAGGTCATCCTCTGGACTCACTTTTGACAGTGGTGGTGACATTTGCTGTACACAATTACTTGCTAGTAATTGCACATGGACTACCCATTGATTTCTTAATTTATAATTTTGAATTAATTTGAGAATAACTTAGTAAACAACTAAATTTAGTCAGACTCTGTTAATGGACAGGTGAAAGATTCTGTATTGGGCCACCAGTCCTCTGAGCCATCCATTCCCAGCAGGGAAAGAAGGAGGGGAACCTTGGATTTCTGAGTGTCATCAAAATGTAGATTTTTTTTTTTTCTTATTTTCTTAAGATTGGCACATCAGTAAAAGAATGCAGAAGTTATACACATACCAAGGGCTTCCAATTTTCCAGTGTAACTAATTTTTCTAAAAAATACATAACTGGTATTTAACTTAAAATAATTTTTTTAGGCTCTTTGCGTCTTTTTGGGTCATAAATTCACTTCCTGACAACAATTGTCCTTATTATTCAGAGTTATTAGTGACTTGATCAATTTTGAGTAATTGATATTTTAATGTAGGAAACTGTAAAATGTTTCTCTTTCTAAATGCATTAAAGCAATCATAAATAGGAATGCATATGAAAAAATAATTAAGGATTTTGTAGTCAAGTTAGAGATCCATATTTACATTGCAGTATTCCCTCAGTGAGCTGTAGCATCTAGGTCCTTTTCCCTCAGGGTGGCTACTCATCTCATTTCATTCAAGTCTTTCTGAGCACATGAATATCCCTACATGATAGGGTCACTCTGTCTTGGGATTTGGGGTTTGGTGGGGCAGGAAAGCAATTTCATGGGAGAAACTGCATATTTTAGTCTCTGCCTATTTTTTCCTGTATGACTTAGATTTAGTCATTCAGATAACTTTCTAGGCAGTTGTATACTACAAATTCTAAAAAGCAGTTTTTAATGACATAATGCCCACAACCAGAATTTTAAAATCATAGCCTGAATGGTATTCAGTACTGGTATATTGGTATTGGAAAGGCATCTTGATAGAAAATCAGCAGGGAGGCAGATGCCGTAGGCTTAGTTGCTGGTTTTGTGTGAGGGAAGTCTTGCTACAGCTAACTTCATGAGGAGGGAGCTTTTGTCATGTGCACGTATGTATTATAAATCATTCTAACCTTTGCAGAATCTGCATTTTGCTCACTTCCTAAATTGCTGCTTTGTGAAAAAATATCCTGTAATAATGGGAGTATTTTACCAGAGAACATCAGGTAAAAAGAGTCAGGATTTACCAGTGTCCTGAGGAGCTGATGCACTTCTTCAGAACAGTGGTTAATTCTTCGTTGTAAATGACTCATGTTAGTAATGATTTATAATGATATACTTCATAGGTGATGCCATCCAGTAACTTCTACAGGAAGAAAATCTGCTCAGAGAGTTCATATCTGCTACAGTCTGCCTTTGCATTTTATTTAGGAGTGATGATAGTGCTAACAAGTAAACTCAATCAGTTATTAAAAAAAAAAAAGAAAAAAGGATTGTTAGTTTCCCTCAAATGTTAAAGCATCTCTCTTTGAATTTTGCAGCTGACATGGGCTTTGCCCGATTATTTAATTCACCTCTGAAGCCTTTAGCAGACTTGGATCCAGTAGTTGTAACCTTCTGGTATCGAGCTCCAGAGTTGCTTCTTGGAGCAAGGCATTATACCAAAGCTATTGGTAAGTAAATTGAACAAAAATGTACTATTTTGTTCTTTTTGTAAACTGTAGCCAGATATTTTAGCTTTGATAAATTGTTCAAAGGACAGTAGCTGAGTTAAAGGTACGTTACTTGTTTCTTGAAGTAACATTAATCTTTGACAAATAATTTCATTTACTGGGATCTCAGGCTATATATAGAAATGAAATATATTGCTGGGGCTTGGCTCCAAATGCCCTGCAATGCAATCTAAGTTTGTGGGTTTCACCCAGGACTTTCATAAGTGCTGTTAGAGGCTATAAAAAATATGGAAGCATCTTTGAACTGCTGGTAGAATTCATATTAACATGACTGTGAGGCACAGTGCATTAATTTTATTGCAGAGGTTATTACCTAGTGTAATAAATATATGAAATAAAGAATGTGCAGAATGGAGAATATAGTGGCTGCACTAAAGCTAAACTGTGAATTTAAGCTGCATTTTAGCCTGTTGGTGTCTTTTTCAAAGGCGGATGACAATGGCCAGAGCTTCTGTGGGCTGTAGAACAAGGGGAACAACCCAGCAGCAAACTGGAGGGAGATTAGATTCACTTTTACTGGATTGATCAGCTTTTGATATGGAAGGGAGAGAGACTGTAGGGAAAAGCACTGGGAAGTTTTTCTCTTTGCCTGGTTTAAAAGATGTGTTAAAGACTGGCAATCAGTTCTGGAAGGAATTAACTTCCCTAGCAGCTACTCCACTTAGCACAGACATGGAGGTTGTATGTCAGCATACTGTGTTGTTGTTTCTGTAACCAGAGTCTTCCTCAGAACTCAATTTTTTTTTCTTGTTTTGTTTTATTTTTGTCTTTTTAAAGATCATGTCTCTGTTTCTGTCAGCAATTCTAATGTTTATGCCTTAAATGTATTCTTGTTTACTTTTCTGTTAATACTGTTTCTTTTATAGATCAGATACATTTTTTAATATGTTCCTTTAAACTGCTTAGTTTGTTGTATTTGCATGTGCCCTCACTTTACTGCCATTGCCTCTGATTGCAACGTGTGAAACTGCATGGGTAGTTGTAGCCTTTAGTACATAGTTTTTTCAGTGTAGATAAAAAATGACTGTGTAAAAACACTGAGTAATGGGGTTATGCTATCTGCACTATTTGCTTTTGTCCTTGTTTATGACCTTGTTCATTCAAGGCTCAGTGTAGCTCCATGTTGAGTTAAAAATTATGTTTGTATATACTAGAAAAAAATTGAGAAAACAGCTGGGAAAATTCAGGCAACCTGATTATTAGATAGAAAAGCAGCAGTGAAAAGAGATTGTAGGGTTTGGTTTTGTTTTTTTCTTTTTTTATAATGAATGTTATGAAAAAGTTGTGAGGTGTGTGGGCTTGTAGCAATTTGCTTGTTACTCTCTTTCAGGGTGTTATAGATAGCATTTGGTTTATACCAGTACCACTACTTTTCAGCTTGTATTTTTGGAGTCATTTACTACTTAAATTGGGCTGATCAGCGATTGCACATTTCTTGGCTCAGGACAGTGTGGCACTGAATGGGCAAGATGCTGGTTGGCTTTTCTTGGTTTGTGTTTTGTGTGTTGACAGTTACCCCAATAGTTTCCTTCACTTCTATTCTTAACCAAATTTATTTTTTTGCAATGTTAAATGGTAACTACACTTCAAAAACCCCACAAAAACTTGGATGATACTCTCTCAGCTCCTGTGTAGTTACTGAATTGGGTAGCTCCATTCAAAGCTAAAAGAAAAAGTTGAGGAGGTATTGCACTTCTACAATAGAAACTTGAAATTTTTGGTACAGGAACCTTATCTCTGATAAAGCTAAACACTAACATTCTACCTCATCCAGATGCTTTTGGAAAGATTCATTTGTTGTTTTTTTTTTTTATTTCTGTTCTCCTTTTTTAAAGATATTTGGGCCATAGGGTGTATATTTGCAGAGCTGCTAACATCAGAGCCAATATTCCATTGTCGACAAGAAGATATCAAAACTAGTAATCCTTATCACCATGACCAGCTGGACAGAATATTCAATGTAATGGGATTTCCTGCAGGTACATACTGTATTTTTTATCACCACTGTTCAAAGAAAGATACCCGTATTGCTTTCTTTGCATATGAAGGTGGCAGCTGATCAAAACAACAGAGCTGTTCAAACACGATCTTTATTTCATGAGTTATAAATCTAGACTCTAATGGTCAAATTAGATATTTTCCCTCTTATTAATGATGGGGTTGTCTTTGTGTGTACATGTACCAATGCTTTATTATTTTAAAAGATTGAATTTAGTGGTGGATGATAAAAATGAGAAGGAATATTTCTGCATTTCTTCAGTGCTGATTATTGATTTGGAAGGCAACTGATAATTTATGAAACCAAGCAAATATATATTTATATATTTAGTGAATATTAAGCATATTGTTTAACTTATGCCAAATTAAACATAGCATTTGGAAGTAATGAAGGGTATTGATTTTTTTTCCCCTGGTGGAAAGCTAGTGGTATAGAAAAAATTCTTTATTCTAAACTGGAGGAAAGAACTGGTTGTATGAACCAAAACAAATTACAGCAGGGATATCACTTGTTGCATTTTCCCCTCAGTGTTGATCATATCTTGTTTTTATGCAGGCTGCCTTGCTTCAGTTAATACTTTGTCTTCTAGTGTTCACATGATTGCAGGAGTCAGAGTAACAGGGGCCTTATTTTTACTTTTTGTTTATCTTTCTACTCACTGCTTATGTTCTCTGCTCCACTGTTAATTGTTTTCTTTTATTTTTTTTCTGGACTTGCCTCTTCCTTTCACATGGCTTTTGTGGTCTATATGTTTGTGTGGTTCTAAAATTCTGTTATTAAACATGCTCTTATTTTTGCTTTTGACTTTTTTTGTGTGTATGTACCTCATTGCTTCTGTGCTGCTGTATGCGATTCACAGAAATGTTGCCTTTCCATATTACTGTCTCCTTAGTTTTGCTTCTTCAAGCAATACTGTCCCCTTCTGCTTTTGAACTAGAATTTTACCCTTTTATACTTTTCTTAGTTCATTTGGGTTTTACATTGATTCTGTATAGCTTACATAAGCAGGTCATACTCTCATTTTGGTTTTCTGATTGGTTTAATTAATCCTTTTTAATAGTCTGCCTTTGACCTTTGGAGTTCTTTGGTTCTTACCAAGAAATGCTTTTCATTCAATTGCAGCAATATTTTTTGCATTTTAATTGACAATTGTCATATCTGAAACAGTTTCTCATGTCTCTGGCATAGGAAAGAGAATAATGTTTTGTTTAAGTAATAATTAAATAATTATCTCTGATTTATTTATTTATTTATATAATGCTTTTAAACTTGATGTTCTGCAGTTGTGATCAGACTTAGTACAGGTTTGAATTAAACCAAATTAGTTGCCCACAGAGCCTTTTCAAGAGTTAGAGCTTAAGACATTTGAGGCTAGGTGCTGGTAGCGAGTTTTTTGTTTTATTTTAAAATCCATTTTGGCCTTGATCTGCATTGAGATGAATTATTCTTTAATCTGAGTGTGCAAACTTTACTTTTTCTAAACTTACTGTTTGCTAACAGTAGTTCTTACTTTGCAGAAGTACCTCTGGGCATTTTCCTTTAACTAAAAGTGCTGTCAGAACAGAGAATCGCTTAGAAGGAGACAGGGTTTGCTAGAGTTCTGTGTACTCCTGTCCCGAGATCTCAGCTGTGTCTAAATAAATTAACAGTACTGAAGGGTTCAAGCACAAGGCCTGATGTGTTCTTCAGCATTGTTTTGTGGCCACTGTAGCTGGCATCTTTTTGTCAAGTTCTTGAGTTAATCAGCACACAGCAGGAACCTCTTAGGTGTTGGTATGATTTATTGTGAAGAGGTGATGAAGGAATACGAGCTAGGGATTACACAGACATAAGTAACTGCAAGGTTAGAGAAGCAGAATTTTCAAAAGATAAAAATCAAAGCTGTGGATATACTTGGAAATGCTTTGTTTTACTCAGAGAGAAAGGGGAAAAAAAAGTAATTAATACTGCTTTGCAGATAAAGATTGGGAAGACATAAAAAAGATGCCAGAACACTCGACCTTAATGAAAGATTTCCGGAGAAACACGTAAGTCTGAGCTGAGCTTTCTTAATAAACCATATTTTATATCTCTTTCCTACACGAAATTTCTTGCGGTTCAAGTTGTTTTCTATGTAGAGGCCAAACAAGGACTATGGAATTGTTATGACTTAGACCGTGAAAAATGAAGTTATTTCATAGTGGTGACCTTGGCCTGTTGAGGTGGTGTGGATCAGAAGAGTAGCCAGAGAGGCTGTCAAGGGTGAGGTGGCAGGTGTGAAAGAAGGTGATGCCAGTAAGACCCCATGCAGCTCTGAAGTTTGCAAAGCACAATGTGTCAAAGCACAGCTGTTCCCAAATCTGTGGTACTGGCTGTGATTTTTCTCTCTCTATTACTGGCAGTAATAGCTGCTTAAAAGGGGTCTGGTAACCTTATAACGTTTCCAGCAAACAGTGGGTGATAATCATCAGGTTTGGTGTCTAGAGTAGCTTACAATGACTAAAGAGGAAAATACCCTTCATTGCCATAGGCTACAGCCTGCACTTAAAATACCACTCTGTTGCCTGATTTCCATGCTGAGGCATCTGGGTCTGTACATTTACATACATTTCTTGCATCTGCTATGCTATTGCAACCATTTAGAAACTTTTTTTTTTGTTTTTAGTTTCTCTTAAAAAAGTAAATACATCAGTGTTCTTGTAGCAACCTGTAGGTTGCAGGAGAGCATTCAGATGAGCTTAGTATTTGTCTCTATCTTCACTGTCAGGAGAAATGCACAAAATCAAACAGTACAGTACTAAAATTGCTACCAGGCAGTTTAAATCCAGTTGATAGTTTGCTGCCTGCATGTGGGTTAAAAGTGTGCTTTTTGTGTGGGAGTGATATGCTTTTATAAGGATTTGAGGGAAACATGCCTTTCTGCAGTTCTGATTTTTAAGCAGTCTCTGGTGTTGGTAGTTGTGGTTTTTCCCTGCTTGTTGGATTTGCAGGGAGACTAAACTGTTCTTATTAATATGTTTTGTGGCTACCAGGAAAACTTTGCAGTATCAATGATTTGCATATTAGAAATATCACTTCTGTCTCCTTTTCTAGGTATACCAACTGCAGCCTTATCAAATATATGGAAAAACATAAAGTTAAACCAGATAGTAAGGCATTCCACTTGGTAAGTTCCTGCATGCATAAAAAATCAAATCCTTTGTATATATTGCAGTTGTTTCAAATACTGATACTCTGCAGTCTGAAAATTGCAAAATCACTGTATCTTCTCACATTGATGAAATATCCTCTCATTGATTAAAAATGATTGTCATTCACTAGATTAGGTTCAGTATCAAATAATTTTGAAGTTTTTGTTCTTTAGGTCATGTTTAGCCTGTAGTTATATTTGCAGTGTTGCTGCAATCCTTAGCCATTTTCCTGCTTTGCATACTTTCAATAGCTAATTTTTACTTAAGAAAAATTCTTATTTGCCTGAATTTTTTTTTTTGCATATTCATTTTTAAGCTTTTGAAGATACCTTAGAGCAGACTTTAATATGTAAGGGGAGCATGTGTAGAAACTTCTTGCAAGGGCAAGCACTGATAGGACATACGGTAATGGGTTTCAGCTGTGTAACAGGCTGAAGCTGGATTGTGTATTAGGAAGAAGTTCTTGACTGTGAGGGTAGTGAGGCACTTCTGACAGTTTGCACAGAGAAGTTCTGGATGCCCCATCCCTGGAAGCATTTTAAGACCAGGTTGAATGTGACTTAGACCAACCTGCAAGGTACCCCTGCCCAGAGGGAGATTGGGACAAAATGATTATTAAGGTACCTTCCAACCCAAACCATGCTATGATACGATACAAGTTTGCATCTTACAGACTTAAAAAGAAAATTGACTTAGGACTTGGACATGTAGTTTGGAAAATTTTAATGTCTTCCTTGTTCACTGATATTTTGTACCTTTCTTATGAATACTTCATAGGACCCTTACAATGATTATTTTCTGTCTAGAATGTATAACATTCTTTATGAAGACTCCAGTCAAAATTTTGCACTTGTTCAGCTCTAGAAGTGCTTATGTTGTGTTGTTTCAGAAATTACTGAGCCTTTTTGTTGTGTTCTAAAGAACATTCAGGTTGCTACAAGAAACTGTAATACATGTATCTAGATATGGAGAAGTAGGAATTTAAGGGTGTCTGCATCCTCCTTATTTTGATGTTAAAGGGTTTCAGGCTCAAATGATCAAGTAAATAGATTATTTGGGAGGTGGATGGGAGAGAGGCAGGAAGAGAAGATTTTTCTTCTTGTAGGTGAGAAGAACAAATTGGAGAAAAGGGAAGATGGTGGAGAGGCCTGGGCATCTGAGGGCCACGTGGCTTTGCTCAAGTCATCAGAAGCTGTACCCTCCTGGATAATCAGACACAAGCGGTTTTTAAGCAGCTGTCTTTTTTCTGTTCAGTACTCTTCCTTCTGTATAAATTCGGAAGTTTATCCTTTAGTCAGATCAGATCTGATGCAATATTCTTCTTGTGGCATACTGCTTGAGCGGGTTTAAATGGGGGTTTCCAAGCAGATGAGTTGTGCTTCAATCTAAAAGAAAAGAGCATATATTTAAGGTTCGGATTAAACCCAACAGTATAACCAGCTAATTAGGTAATGGCTGCAGTTGTACTGTTATGCATTATTTACTGTGAAGTGTCTCTGCTCTCTGAGGTTAAAAGTTGGTGAAATACTAGAGATGTTTACATAAGCAAGGAAACCAGTCCTCTCTGAGAGAGGCCCGTAACAAGACTTTCTCTGAATGAATTAGCTTCTCTTACAAGCTATGAATGCTCTGTCCAAACCAGTCTGGAATTTCTCACGTGTTCTCTGTCTTGCAAGATTAGAAATTGTTTTCAGTGGAGCAACAAAACTAGACACAAAATAGTCATCTGAAAATAGATTAAGACACTTACTGCAGCATTTTCTCTTGGCTCTGCTGTAGCACAAGGGGATTGTAACTGTGTGAACGTGTTCAGCCTGTTTGTACCAAAAAGCAGTGCTTACATTCACACACAGAGTTAAGGAATGGTGTTCTTTACCAGACCACTGCCACTCCTCCAGCTTTGGTTATGTCTGTTAGTGCTGAACAAAACAGGATCATAAGGGAAGTTGCGACTCGGACCCCAGACTGTACACACCCCTCAGCCAGTACCTCACCCACCTTCACTCCACACAGCTGATGGCGAGAGAGGGAGCTTTGTGTGATTGGAATGCTGTCAGTCAGGGACAAGGAAGCTAAAAGGCAGTCAGGGCATTTACCAGTGTAGATGTAGCTGTGTTCTTTTGTACCTCCCATAGCTCTGGATGTGAGAGAAGTACTGTGAAGTTCATTAACTGTAGCAGAATGTTCTCGATTTTCTGCCAACTGCTGTCTGTCAGAACAGTTCACTGGATCCCGTTTAGAAAACCTGAGCTTTCCAGAATAAAGTCTTAAAATACTGTTCAGGAGCTGCCAAAATTTGAACATGTCTTAGGTTTCCACTCTTGTTTAAGGCTAAGCTCAGCTGCTGATGAATGCCTTGGGCCTCTCCAGCAGAGTCTGAACAAGTTCAGTGAATTTCTTGGTACCAGTTCTTCCAGAGATATTCCAAGATCTTACTCCTTCACAGCTATTACGATACAAGCGTCTTTTCCTTTTACTCTCTGCATCAGAACGGATTAAAAAGATGTTTATAATCTACTGTTCTAAAATATGTAAATCCAGAGATTGTTGTCAGTGCCATAAAAAAGCAAGTTTTGATTTCCCAGCTTGAAAGAACCAGATTTTTTTCTCTTCTTTATAGACATTCAGATACATAGTCTCTTTTCACGGGCAGAACTGATGTGTTAAGTTATGAACACTTTGGCTCCTGCTTGCTTATGCAGCTTACTATTTTTCCACTGCCACATTCTCAGTTTTCTTTTTCCTACTTGCTTATGCCCTAGAGGATGGTAAACAGCTGCTGTTTCTGGTTAATGTAGTGATTCTTGATCTCCCTTGTGGTCCGTATGCACTGTAGTGATTGTCCCATTCATTGATGATGTATGAAGTTTACTGCAATTTTATTGTGTCATTTAGCCAGGTGATCTTTACATCAAGCAGTTTTTAAAGTAGAAGATATTTGTAATAATATGTGGAAGGTTCACTTCTGTGTGGCATCTGTTGAAGGGGGGCATAATCAAAGTTTTGGTCCTCTGGGTGATTGCACAGTCATTTTAATTTCTTTTTGTATGGCTGACCATGACCAAGACTTGTCAGCATGTGATGGATAGCTCTAGACTCCAATCACCAGAAGTGAAGCTAGAATTTTTCACTGCTTTTTATTTGTGTTTTTCATGTGTTGGCAGTTCTTTGTCATGTTGTGCCTTTTCCTTTTCTGGCTCTTGGCAGTGCTTTTTGAGAGATTAAGAAGTGGCTTGTTCAACATGCTACTCTATAAAAACTTCATGTAGACTCACAGAGCTGAAATAACTTCCTGTGAGTTCTTGTGCGTGATGTGAAAAACAAAACTGGATTGATGGTGGTAATTCATAGTCATCATGTTCTTAACCATGCTGTCAAAACTGAAGGCTGAGGAGGGAAATGTACTTTCTTGACCTCAGCTTTTGAAGTGGGGAGATTTGCATTGCAGTTATGAATTCTCACTTAATAGCTAGTGAAAGGAGATGACCCGTTCAGACTTAGATCATGACTCTGGATCTTTTTAAAAAGGTAAATGTATGAATCCTATAAAAAGTATGAATAAGAAATGTAAATTAATATTATTAACATATGTGTTTTCCTATTAGATCCACAATTAAAAAAAAACCAAACCCACTACAGGTGAAAAGTGAAGCATTTGTTTTGAAGACCATTGTCTTTGACAATATGTCATGTTGTAGTTTTGCTTTGGACACTGTGTTGTATTGGTAAAACATGAAAACTCACTATCTTTCTGTGTGGTGTCTGAAGGTTATCTCATGTTGCTTGTCCAGCACAGCTGTATTCTGCACAGCTGCTTGGATGGATGGAGAGAAGTTTATGCATGTACACCAGATTTTTTTGAATAAGAAACACGTAGTTTAAGAATGCATCGCTGCAACTCACCGCTAGAGCAAAATGAAATAGTTATGGTCTGATGTTGGTAGTTCACAAGGCCTCACCTGGGATGCTGTGTCCAGAGGAGGGCCGTATAGGTGGTGAGAGGTCTGGAGCACCTTTCCTCTGAAGACAGGCTGACAGAGCAGGGCTTGTTCAGCCTGGAGAAGAGGAGGCTCCCAGGAGACTTTACTGCACCTTTCAGTACTTGGAAGGGCGTCTCAAGAAAGCTGGAGAGAAACATTTTTTTGGTAGAACAAGAAATAATGGCTTTATAATGAAAGAATGTAGATTTAGACTGGATATTGGGAAGAAATTCTTTATTCAGAGAGTGATGAGGTGCTGGAACAGGTTGCACAAAGTTCTGGATACCCCATCGTTGGAGTGTTCAAGGTTGGGCTGGACAGGGCTCTGAGCAACCTGATCTAGTTAAGGGTGTCTCTGACCATGGCCAGGGGCTGGACTAACTGACCTTGAAAGGGCCCTTCCAACCCAAATTATTTTGTGATTAAAGTTACTGGTACATTGTGGAAACTTTTTGAATGGTTTCGATAGAGCACTTGTGACTGGAACTGAGTGTCCTGGCTTTGCAAGTGAAAATAGGTGTCCTTTGGTAGGAAATAAAGTTACTTTTTAACAGGAGAGAAGAATGTGACTATGTCTTTTATTGTTAGGCTTTTGAGTTCAGACATATTTGTATCATCTTGTCTTTCAGGAATACAGTGAAGTTTCTATAAATGGTTTTGGTAATGTAAAGATGTTTTTTTCTGTTTTTTTCTTTTTTTTTCTTTTTTTTCTTTTTTTTCTTTTTTTTTTTCCTTTTTTTTCTTTTTTCTTTCAGCTTCAGAAATTGCTCACTATGGATCCAATAAAGAGAATTACCTCAGAACAGGCTATGCAGGATCCTTACTTCTTGGAAGATCCTCTTCCCACATCTGAGTAAGTGGTCAGTTTATTTACCTCTCAGTGCATTCAGAGATGCTTTAGAACTGTGCTCTCTCTCTGCCCTAAGTATGTTTGTGAATATTGAGCTAAATGCTGTCTAACAACCAAAGAAAGCTATAACCACTGAAATGCCATTCGTGGTTTTCAAAATTAAGTAGCATTTTTATTAATCTCTTGCTTTATGGAACTTTGATCCTATTAGTTGCAGCACTAATCTTGTTATTCACTGACAGGTTGATTATGCATGCTACAGATCTTGGTAGACAACTGCTAAGTGCCTGCAGGTCCACTGCTCTGCCTCAGAATGCCAGATGACAGTCTCTAATTAGTTTACATTTTTGTTTTAGCTTTTGTTGTAAATTCACTGGCTGGGGATAGTCAACTCTGTGTCTCTGTGCTGTCATCCTTAACAACTTAAATCCATTTTCTGTGGACCCTCCTTTTTTGTTTGCACAGGCAGATTTACAAAAGGGAGAACATTTAAGAACAATGAATGATTTCATTAAAAATTAAACCCCTCTTCCAAAAGACTAGCCAGAGAGCATGACTGTACACTCTTAGGAAAGCTATTAGTACATCCTACACATTAGTGTGTGATTCTCTACCCTTATGTAGGGAAGAATTTATAAAATATGTATACTTATAAGGAATTAATTAAAAATGAAATTATTTCACTAAAGCCTGCTGGATTATTCATAGCATCTCCTGACCTGTCTCTGTGATTTAAAGTCATGTGAATGATTGGCTATTGCAGAAACTGCATTTAGGATGGTGTTTGGCTTTTTTCTCAAATTTAGATTGACATTTTAATGTGAATACACAATGAGTATTGCTAACAGGTGTACAGAGACTTTATTGTAAATACGTTCTACTGGTGAAGGGCAGGTAAATATTAGCTTGCACTAGCAGTAGCAAATCCATGTGGACTGTGAGATATGAATTGACAGGTGAAATTTCTAGTTACTTTAAAACTTTTTTCCAGGTGGTTTTGTTAATAGTCAGTGAAGTTTCTGGGAATATTTTTAGTTAGTCCTGAGACTGTGAATTATACAGTAGCTATAGTGAGCTAGCTCTTTGTGCCCTTGCAGATACCTAACAGGTGATGTACTTTTCTAACCAACAAAAATATGATTGGGAGCTTAAGTTAGTGTAGAAGAGTCAAATGAACATTAAAATCAAATGTGAATATGTTTTTACAAAGTTGAGAATATGGTAAGAGTCGGAGAAAACTTCTCCCTTACTTACAAGTATTAAATGATGGCTCAGGCAGCTTGAAACTGTCATGGGTGAAGTGTGAATCTTACAGGTCTAACCCTTCTGTTCTAATACAGTGATAAATAGACTTTTTTGGGGGACAGTGTTTTTGCAGGTTGTCAAATCCCTTACCCAAAACGAGAATTTTTAACAGAAGAAGAACCAGATGATAAAGGAGACAAAGTAAGTACTGGAAGAACAGTATCATCATGTTTCACTGCCTTTTGCACTATATCCTGATTTCATGTTATTTCATGTACTGCTTTTGAGTTGAAATTTTTCTTTGTGTTTAAACAATTGAGAAGAACCAGCAGCAGCAGCAGGGCAATAACCATACTAATGGAACTGGTCATCCAGGGAACCAAGACAACAGTCACACACAGGGACCCCCACTGAAAAAAGTGAGAGTTGTTCCTCCTACCACTACCTCAGGTGGACTTATTATGACCTCAGACTATCAGGTATTTTGTTTTATTCACATACTGTGTATTTGCTTTTCATGTTTAGAGCAGTGTTTCTTCAAACTAAAAAAAGTAATTTTGTAAATGTCACTGTGTTAACTGTTACTTTTTGTCATATTTTGATTTTTTTTTCAGATTCATTTAGTTAACGATTTGTTGATGTTCTGATGCTCTTTAGGTTAGCAGTAAGGAAATTAATATCAGACATTAGAGTTACTAATTATTACCTTCGTATTAGGGAATGCTAATGGTTATGGACCAGGAGCCTGTTATGCTGTGCTCTGTATCATCTAAAAATGCCATTTCTTGCTTGAACAAGCCTGTAATGGTAGGAGGCAGAGGGTATTGCAGTAAAAAAGCTGTGAAATAAGAATCTGAACAAGTGTTTTAGTTGGGTTAATGGATGCAGAAACAGTATTTTGGATGACAGATAAAGACTTGGCATGATGCTGTCATAATCTGATTCGAAGATCAAGGGAGATTCCAGGTTGAGTCAGCCAAATACTACAGATCTGAAGAAGGTGAGGTGGTGGCAGTCAATGAGTGGGGAACATGAGGAGGCACATTGGGAAAAAAGACTTGAGAAAAACATGGAAGATGTGTTCTGGCCTTCCTGCTTTTGAGCTTGTGCTCAGACACTAAGAAGAGCTGAAGTACAAGAATATCTTTGTCATCCCAATGAATGATACCTGAGTTTTTGGGTTTGGATAAGGCTACTACTGGAGACGGGGAAGAAGAGAGTTAAGGACAAAACCTTTAGTTAATACAAGCTAAGAAATGACAAAAGAGGAGCAGGGAAGACTTCAGATGATTCACAGGAGCAGTTAGAGAATGGCAGATTTTTGCAAGTCTAGGGAGCAGGCAGTTTCAAGAGGAGGCATGCTGCTGGAAATGTTAGCCTGCAGGAACTAACCATTGCATACTGGTTCACCTGGAATGTACAGTACAGGTGGCCCACTGGCAGACAGTCTTGGATGAAATCAAAAGATGGGCAAGTTGAAAACTACTGGCAGTGTTTTCAGTTAATTTAAAGATTAATATCTAAATGTGAGACCCTGATAATGGAATCCCACTTAGGAGGGCTTATAGACTGTAGCAAAATACAGAGAGAGTTAAAAAACTGAGTCAGTAAGGCTGCTGCTGTCAGCTTGCATTTGAGTTTGATGTGGCTTCTTCATGAACCATCAGTGGGCTTGGAAATTTTGCATTTCAGAGTTTGTTCCTGAGAGTACCAGATAGCATCAGAAGCTGCCTGGAGGTATTAACTTCGTCCTTACCTAAATCTGTGTACTCTCAGCACTGGCCAAAACTTGAAAGTACTACAAAAATGTAAAATAAGATGATTTTCAGGAACTTTATTGTGAGACCCTTCATATAGTCCCCAAGTGCCTTTTTTCAGTTGATCCCAGGACATCAATAACACATCAGTTTGCAAGTCATTCTCCTTGAACAATATACATTTTTAGAGCTGTTTGAGACAGTGGTGAGCCTTAACTATAGTTCTGCAGGGTGGGGTGCCTCTAAGTATAAATGTAGTCTTTCTTTTAGTAGGATTAGCCATCGAAGGCACTGTTACAGGAGTTTCATCCCTTTCAGTCTGGCACGCTGCAGTCAGTTGCTGGTTTGGCCTTTTAATTGGCTCTTTCTTCCCCTTCTTAAAAACACGCACACAGAGCAGAAGGCAAATGCAGCTGTGACTTTCTTAATCTTGCCCTCAGGTGGAGTCACACATCTCAGGAGGTTGATTCAGAGGTTACATGTACTGTGTCAGGTAGCCCCATTTACATGCCCTATTTACATGCTCTTCACCTGATTTTGCTGCTGCATTGTGGCATTTTGAGCAAACTTCAGCTCCTAGTTCTGTGGGCCAGAGCTGAGGTTTGCTGGCTGACAAGTCAAATTGCTCGGCCGGAGTTGGCGTTGGTTTGTTTTCAGTTCGTGCTCGTCAAAATTTTTGTACTTGCAGATATCCATCCTGGGATTACAGCTGGGGGCAGCCCTTCTTGACAAACATAATTTCAGAATATTTCTCCTTTAAGACAATGATAACCTCTGCTTTTCTGTCTCGGGAGATCTTGCTGGTAACTTGACTACTCCTGACCAATCTTTCTGCTGTCTCTCTCGGAGGAAAAATACTTGATTTTCAAAAAAATATATCTTTTCACCCCTAGCCTGGCAAAGAGGCAGTCAGTAGATTTGTTATGATTAAGGTGTCTGGAAAACATGATAATCAAAGACAGGAGACCTGAACTTCCTAGCACTAGAACAAAAACAGTTAAGAGTTTCCAACTAGTGGTTTCAAGTCTCCCTGAAAAAAATTCCTCACATTTTTTGCTTCTGATCCAGCAACTTGAGGAGAGAGAAAACAAACGTTACAATACAGCCCTCTGTTATAATCAAACACCTGTTCCTTTGTTCTTCGTTTGATTTGCTCAAATTCCCCATATAAAGCTTGTGAAGAAGGATTGCCATCTCCTGGGCAAGGCCCACTAAGACAGTTTCTGCATTCACTCAGAAGTCAAATTACTCTCTGCAGGGCACATTGACCTCGTGTCCTTTTCCGCCATGTGTAAAAATAGTAGACACGTGGCACACAGACTTTCTTGCCTCCTTGTTTAAATCTGCAGTGTGACACTCCCAAAGACAATGTGATTAAACAGGCTGGAGCAATTGCACTACTCTGAGCTTTTGCTTGTGATAACCCTCTGGGTGCTTAATGGTATTTAGAAAGGATTGGGTATTTACTTTTGTTCTTAAACAAAAGCCATTTGTTGCTCTGGGTGTCACGAAAGAATCTGATTTTTCGTTGCCTCTGTCTTAAAATAAGATCTGTTTTAGAAGTCAGGAGGTAGGGAGTGTTTTACAACTGAAATGAGTGCTCAGTTTTAAATGGTTAAACCTCTGATGGTTTCCTACCTACCGGAGCCACACATGGGCAAAACCAACATTCAATACTTCTGCTCTTTGAAGTACTTCCTGTATTTGTAACATGGAGAAGGGTAACCCAGAGCTGTGACCCTTCTGTAGATGAGTGACTTAGTCCTTCTCTCAAGGCTAAAGGCAAATGTCACAAAGTTCAGACACTGTGCTAATGGTGCAGTACAGCAGTGCTGGTTTGTTCCCAATGACATTAAGTGCTGGTCCAGTCATTTCTCCCCCTTTTCTCTAGAGGTGTTAGCTCAGTCCCATGAGTGTGTGTTAATGAGTATGCCTTTTTTTATTTCTGCCATCATCTCAGCATCCTGTGTATAGCTTCTCTTCTAAATGCTGTACAACAAGAAAAAAATTGGGGTTTTTGTTTTATGTCGTGACTTAATGTTATACTTTCTCAGGGTGTTGGTTCACCACATTTTCCTATTCTGGTCTCAGTAGCAATACCTGAGTCCTGAAATCCAGACTTCTAGAAGCAGCCTTTCCTAAAAAAACCATAATACGTCCTGTGGTATCAATAATTCAGAAGCTACACAGTTTCTAAATGCTGCAAAGTTTGTGAGGGCATGTAAACCATAATGTGAATGTAAACCAGCACAGTAATGTACTGAGATTGTGTTACTTTAATGAAATGTTAAATGCTACTAAGTGGTCAGATACTTGTATTGCAAATCTCATAGGCAGTCCTTCTTTCCTTTATAACACATGATCAGTAAATAATAACTTTTAGGTTAGAATTGAAGTAGACAGTTGCTGGTTTGCTGAGAGCTTCTTGCAGTGATGAATGCTCCACTCAAATAACTGTGGGAGTGCTGGTAGAAAGGGGCCTCTGGAGACCATTTAGCCAAGTCTCCCTCTTGGAGCAGGGCTGTTGCCAGTTCTGACTCACTCGGGTTAGTATGGCTTTGTTAAGCTGAGTCTTAAGAGTTGGTGAGGTCTCTCTCTATGAAGATTTCTCTAGAGAGAAGAGAACAGAGAGACCTCACAGACTCTGTGGGCAGGTTCTTCCAGTGCTGTACTGGCCCCTTAGTGATCCCTCCTCCAGTGTCCCACCTGAACCTCCCAAGCCACAATCTAAGGACATTTTTGCCTGAAATACCTGGTTCCAGTGAGGAACATGTTGCTGTTGTCTTTAAACTCTCCTTCAAGTATTTTAAGGCTGCTGATAGATGACACCTTAGCCCAGTGACAGTGCTCTCAGCCTGTACTCCTAGGTCACACAAAAGGTGGCAAGTATATCTTCTGTGTGTGAAAATCTCCATAATAAGGCAGTGGCTCATCAGCAGTAAGATGTCTCACCTGGACCTTCACCCCACCCTGGCAGGAGAAGGGAGCAAGTGGTCAAGACCCACGACCATGACTGGTGATAGCCCAGTGCATTGTGCAGGTGCACAGTAGCCGTCCAGCCAGGGTTGGCTGGAGGTTTGACTGTGATGGGTGAAGATTCCCATTAGGATGGATAGCAGAAGGCTGGCAGCTGTCACTTTTTAATCTGGTGTTCCTGATGTCTGTTACCTGCTTCAGTCAGAGTAAGCGAAACAAAGCCCGCAAGTGCAGCTGCTCTGAGGCTGGGTGCCTCTTGAGGAGACGAGCCAGCGGGCGAGGTTGTCTCGCGCCGTCCGTGTTACGAAGGGCTGTGTGTCTGTGCTTTCCCCCCTGCAGCGTTCCAACCCCCATGCTGCCTACCCCAACCCCGGACCAAGCACATCGCAGCCACAGAGCAGCATGGGATACTCAGCTACCTCCCAGCAGCCGCCGCAGTACTCGCACCAGACACACCGGTACTGAGCTGCACCCGGTGCCGCCGTCGCTAACGCTGCGGGACCGGCCGCGCGCCAGGAGCCCGCCTGGGGCCAGAGAATGTACTGTACAACCACACCTCCCTCCCGTCCGACCGCCACGACCCACCCCCTGCCACGGCCCGAGCGGGGGCTCCCAGTTGTACCTGGTTTTGGGGTTAGACTTGGAAAGAAAGTGCTAGCACGGTTTGTGTTGTGGATATGCTACTTCTGTAGTTTACTTGACATGGTTCAGACTGACCGATGCATTTTTTTTCAGTGACAGTCTGTAGCGGGTGAAGCTGTGAAATGTGCTAGGGGCAAGCATTTTTGTTGTCGTATGTGGTGAATTCTCTTGATGTAACAACTTCATCTGACCAATAGTACATGACATCTTTGAACTGGTACTTGAAACATACACTATATGTTACCATGGCAAAAAAGCAAACTAACCGTAACTCTCAGACAGTTTTGATAGACATTTCTTTTTAGTGACTTTTGTGGGTTGGTTCATTTTCCACCTAGATCAATGTTTTATGACCGACACGATTGCTACGATGAGATTTTTTTTAAGAACATATGAAAGCGTTTGCGTTTTTTCCCAGCGATTACAAACGTCCCAAAGATTTATTTCCAGCATAAGTTTTTGGTTTTGTTTTGAAATCTATGACTTGACTGGTATTAAAGCTGCTATTTGATAGTAAAATAAGTATGTTGTCATTGATATAAACATGTTTGGTTCAGCAAACAAACTAAAATGATTGTCATAGACAGTGGTTTATTTTTTTCCTATTGGTGTTAATGATTTGTGAGCATGCTTTGGGATTAAAAAAGCATGAATGATATTTCCTAAAAAGGTGCGGCATCCATTCAGATATTTTGTCATGATTTTTGAGAACCAGCTTGGTGTAGTGGATTTTAAATTTTGTTCAGTTAATATTTTTTTTTTAATGTTCGCACGTTGTTTAGGGGTGCCATTCCTACTGCAGAGGAACAAGGTGTTAGGAGAGCCTTAGAATTTATGAGGAAAAACTTACATACAATGTACTGTATCAAACTATTTTACATGAATGACACAAGTATTCTGAGTAAAAAAAAAATCAAACATTGTTAAAACAAGGTGTTATGTAATAAATTTATTTTTCATAAATCTGCATATGACCTTTGTCTGTATTCCTTTTTATCATTGAAAATCCCCTGCTCCCCCATCCATACATCTCTCTCAGGTTGTATCTGGAGAAATGGCATCCAGCAGGAATTTCTCTTGCAACTCAGGTTTCCATTAACTGGTGAGAAGGATAATTTTTCTTTTAATCAGCAGGAAAAAAAGGCATTACTCTTGTTCTGTACATGTAGCTGAACAGCTGGACATAATCTGAAAGTGGGTTTATTACTAGCAACATTTCCTAGATCAGGCAGCTCCTTTTCATCTACAAAATCCAGAGGCCTTCCTGTCTGGGTAGTGCTTCTGAGGTTTCTGTAGCTCATTCTTGTTTTGGTAGGTAATACCACACCGTGATTGTGACATAAATGTTTGCGATACACGCAGGATATTTTTCTGCAGGTGCTTCATGTAGTGTGAATATCAGCTGGTGTGATTCATCCAACTGCACTGAGATGCCGATAGGGGCCAAAACAAAAACCCAATCGTTAGCCAGCCTCAAAGGCAACCCATGTTTGAGGTGAAGATGACTGGAGAGACTACAGATTCAAGTATTCAGGAGACTTAAAACTAAAGAAGAAAATCTGAGTGCAGAATTGATGCTGCTTTACTGTATGATGCCCTCTTAGTTTTGACATAAAAGGTGTCAAAATCTGTCTTTCCTTGGTTTCTGGAACAAATTAATACATAGGTGGGAGTGCCTTAAACTTCTTGGTTTGCTTTTCAATTGAAAGCATTTTCAGTTTTTATTCTTAATTTATATATAGGCTTTAAGCTTGCTCATTCAGTATGTCCAGACTGTTCCCAGGTACTCAGATGGTGCCAAGAGTAACTTTTCTTTTTTGCTTAAGTACTGTTGGCCAGATTTTTGTTTCATATTAATGCATAATAGATACTATTATTCATGTAATAGCAGGCTTTATTTGATAACATTATATTGTGATGTCTACAGTTGAAAAGCAGCAGGCTTGCTTGAATTTCATTTTTGCAGGAGGAAATACATCCAGTTGACAAAAGGTGCTCTTGCCCTTAGTTTATGCTTGAGTTTATTTTTCCTTATTAATAATGTATTTGAGATAAAAGTGCAGCTTATCAAATAATTATAATAAAACTAAATTATATTCTGCATTTAGTTTTGAATAGCCTGCTACTCTCAATTTCATGCATTTGTATTCTCATTTTTAGTAGATGTATTTCTGATTACATCAACAAACAGGTCCTACAGGGAAGTCAAATACAGATGTCTCAGTCATCCGGTCATTTGTTAGGAGATACTTGAGGTTTTCTCTAGGACTTTGGAAAGAAAAAGTTTTTCAGTGCTTGGTGTAACCTCTGGTACCTTGAAGACAGGGTATGATTCTGTATTGTAGGGAAGGTCAGTCACATCATACTCAGGATAATTATAAGGGATCTTCTGCATCAAATAAGCTTTTTATACTGGCTTTAGGAATAGTGAGGGTAAGGTTCTAAATTATTCTCCTGAACTGTATAAGAATTAATTAATCCTGTTGTTATGCTCTTGATGGGGCTTTTTACATGAGGGTTACAGAGAGAGGAGGAGAAGAAAGCACCTTTGAGAAGGGTTTAATTGAAGAGTTACAAATTCCCTTGAGGAGATGGCAGCAGCAGCCAGCATGTGAGGCAGTGCCTCTTTCCTCACGTGGCTCAGCTTTTGTTACTGGATTGAAGAACTTCAAAGCTTTTCCTTACTCACCAACAATTATCTGGACCCATCTGAGTGCATTTAAAATGGCTGGAGTCTGGGAGCCTGTCTTTGTTGCTGTGATTAAAGGACAAATTGTTTTGCTAGAGGAGGCTTTGTTGAAAATGGACTACAAGCTTAACTTGATCGAGAAGATAAATGTGCTATTGCACCTTAACCTTGGCACTCCCAGCAAGCCTGGCCTGTGGCAGCTCTGCATTTATCATACCAAATAAAGACCCAGCTGCTTTAAGAAGAAATGAATAACTTTTGCACTGATCCCTTTTGAAGAGGATTTCAGCATTAGTGGTGGGAGGAGCAGTCCCATCTTCCTAGAAAGAAGAGCTGGAAGACAGCTTTTGTCCTGTTCTTTCCTTTGTGTGTATATATAAATAGGAAAAATATCAGTGCACTCACTCAGTTGCCCGTGGAATTGCCCAAGCAATGTCCAGCTGAGGGGTAGGCCAGTGTTCATGTTTTTTTTTAGTTTTTTTTTTTTTTTTTTTGGGGAGGTTTAGGCTGGATATTAGGAAAAAGTTCTTCACCCAGAGGGTGGCTGGACAGTGGAACATGCTTCCCAGAGAAATGGCCATGGTACCAAGCCTGCCAGAGTTCAAGCACTTAGATAATGCTCTCAGTCATGTGCTGTGATTTTTAGGGCTGTCCTGTACAGGCCCAGGAGCTGGACTTTGATCATCCTGATGAGTCACTTCCAACTGAGGACATTCTATGATTCCTTCATTCTGGAGACACTGCTGGGCAAGCCCTCTTCTAGGTCCTCTGCCTTTCATGTGTGGTGCCTATTGGTCGTTCTAGGGGCATGGTTAGGTAGTTTGGCTGCCACCAAGTGGGGTAGTGGAGCCTGCAGGTTCTCATAGGACTTACTGTGTGTCAGAAACGAAAGACAGAGTATTTCTTGGAGCCAGTGGTGAAATTGCAGACTTGCCATTTGGAGTAAATATTGTTGCCATGGTTAAGATGAGCCCCATTTCTGCAGAGGGCATGGGTAATGTGGTGCTCCCTACGCCATATTTTAGTTCCTCCCCTGAAAAGAGCTGCCTTTTTTTTGTTGAGTAGGGCAGCCATCCGAGCATCTTCCTTCAGGCTGAGTGGTGACAGTGCTTCAGGCTGCCAGTTCTGAGACAGTTTAATATCCAGCACCCCTGGAGACCAAGGAAGATGAGCCTAAATCAGTGTAATTTGCTTGTCACAGCTGTGGATAAAGAACACTCTGTGAAATAATTTGTCAGACATCTGAATGATGGGATGTACAAACTGTACTCCAGCAGTAGGATAGAGAGCGAAAAAGGTGCTCACCCTTTGAAAGCAAAACAGAAACAAAGCTGCTGCTGTTTCCACCCGGTCTCTTGCGATAAGTTCCTCTCCTCAAGGATTTCGGGCAGCCTTTGTCTTGGTGGTTGGCTTCAGTGATGGCAGGAGCTGTCTCCAGAGGACGGGACTGTACTTGCAGGGATCCTGTGCTGAAGAGCTGGGCACTGGCACTGATGATAATGAAGCCATTGCCCTGGGGTGATGCACGCCAGCTCCAGCCCAGGAGGGGAATCTGGATGAGCTCCATCACTGCTCTGAACGGTCCCGGTCCCGTGTCACAAGATGTTGAAAAGTACTTTTCAGCCTGCCAGGATTAGGGTGCCTTTCCTTGGCTCTCAAGGAGTTTAATTATCCCCGAGTTTAACTATCCCGGTCCCACGTAGGCGGGCTGAGTAGTGCCCTGAGCCAGGGGAGGGGTGCAAGGGCTACTGCAAGAATGGTTGTTATTTAAGCTGCTCAGCACATCTTGGCACACAGCCCTGAGCCCACAGAACCACCAAGGACAGCCTTTATGGCGTGTGCTTTTGGGAAGTGTTTCTGTTTGCTCAGCCGGGGACGTGGGAAAGCTGCCATATCCTTGGAGCAAGGCTTTGTTTAATGTTTGTGGGAGCTTTGAATTTGTACAGTGTGTGAGGTCTCTGACACCCCATTAGGTAGATACGGAATGCAGCAGCTGACCGAGGGAGGGAGATGAAGGAGGGATTTGTGTACAGACAGTGCTTACAGGAGTGCTGAGACAAAGGTGAAAAGCCCTTGAGCAGATGTTAATGGAAGGCCCACGGTTAACTGAGAGGGCCCAGAGGTATTGTCTTGCCCTGAAGTGTAAAGAGCTCATTGCTTCTGTGACCCGCTGTGCCAAAATATGACCAAGTCCTACATTGGTTTATGCAGGGTTGCCTTTAATATTTGATTGGTCTTCCCACAAGGTGCTGGCCAGGTGTGCTAAGAGCTGCTCTTACTGATCACCTTTTAAAATCAAAATTCTGTTTCTGTTCATAGTGTTCCTCAAGTATACTTAGGGACCTGTGACGTTCCTACATTAGCCAAGCTCTTCCCCAGTGAGTTTGTGCCCTTACCTGGGCAGGGGAGACAGTAGGGTATATTGTTTGACATTCTTCCCACCTACTTCAGCCATGGGCTCCTGTAGATCAGAATAAGGAGATGCTCAGCAAACTGTGCAGAAGGATTCTTTGGGGATAAGTCCTGCATTTGGGTGCCAGCAATGATCCCTGTGGGAGGGAGGTTTGCTTTGAGGTGTGCTCAGCTCAGTGCAGACAGTTCATACACAGCTCAGGCACTCCTGAGGTCCTCTGCACCGGCTTCAGACTGCTCTGGCTCTCTGCCCCACCTTGCTTTCAGATCAAGAAAAGGTGAAAGGAGTTGTGATGTCCCAGCCCAGGAAATCCCTGTATAAACTCCTAAAATACATTCCACTCCCACCAGCCACACAGGTATGTAATACAGCTGTGCAATTTACTTGCACACCAGACAAAACCAGCTGGTTTGAAAATCCCCTCCGTGTCTTTGCTGCGAGAGCCCTGCAGGGGACTTGTGACACGGAGCAGCCTGTGCTCCCTGAGTGATGGGCACACGGTGCCCGGGGCTGATCAGCAGCTGCTGGATCAGATCTCATCCACCCCTGCTCCACGGGTGAAGAGGTGAGGCTGTCATTTGCAATCACACGCTTCTCCAGCTCCCCAGGAGGAGGAGGAAGGAGGCTCAGGCGGTCCTGTGCGGGTCTCAGGGGAGGAGGGAAGGTGGTGGCATTGAGGTGCTGGTCAGTCAGGCAGGCTGGTCTGGTGCCCTGGGGCTCAGCGGGACATCGATGGCTCAGGATGCTGTGGGGACCCACTGTCAGAAGGGACAGTCTGCTGGCAAACCTCCTTTTGTCCAGCTGAAAAGTTGCAGACCATATGGGTGCTCAAAGGCAGATCGAATGGGCTGAAGGAGAGGACCAGCTCATGCCCTGCAGCTGCCTTACACAGCACCTGGTCCCTCGCTGTACTCCAAGTGTCTGCCGGGATCTGCAGTCCTGTTTCCAGCCTCTGGGGTTTTACTGCTGGGCCCTTGCCCACGGAATATCAATGAGTGCAGCATCCAAGCGTGTGAGCAGTGAGGCACGGTCACGGGGAAGTTGGGACTCAGGTGCCAAGCCATTGCTCTGATGAACCACACACGAGGTCGTGTTTATAGGAGATGGATCATTTTGGTTAAAATGTTACAGAGTGGGAGACTGCTCTAAAAGCGATTTTAGCACCCACTGGGAAAGAAGGCAGGGAAAATGAATCAACATAAAACACTATCGTGAGGGCTTGTCTGTCATATTTTTCTATCTGTTGGGGGTTTGTTTGTTTTTTTTAATAGAGAATAAAAAGTATGAAATCCAGTTCACTGGGAACAAGAAGGAATGGTATCCCAGAGGTTTGTGTTTTAATGGAATAACCTATGCTGCATTGTGCCGTGTCCATAAACCAGAAACATGCACATATTTCAAAGGAATGAGGAAGAGCCAGACTGGAAATCTGGATTTGGAGGACGAGGTGGGTGTACCAAACCTGCAGTTTGAACAGAAGGCCACGGAAGGGGAGCTGCCCCCTGGTTTGGTTGCAGCACGTCGTACACACACGGGCAGTGCCTGATCCCACTGTGCAGGGCCCAGGCATGCTGCAGCCACAGGTGCTGCTCCGGGGGTTCTGTGCCCTTGAGGGGAGTCCTGAAGGGTGCAGGGCCACAGGCAGCAGAAGGGATGGGGCAGCTTTTGTTTCCACTGTGCTTTTTTACAGAATGTTGCAAAATGGGGCAGAGAAATCCCAGTGTGCTCCCCAGAGCACAGTGGAATATAGAGATGTCATCACTGTTATTGAATCTGCAGTTTATTCCTTAGTTAGAGGCATTTCCAGAGGAAAGGGTTAAACATCCACATTGAAAACCTTTTTCACTGGCTGGAAACCTAATTAATGGATTGTAAAAATTACTTTCCTCAAGAGCAGCATCTTAAACAGTAGTGTTTAAACAGGGTAGTTTATGCTCCATGAGGTTACAAATACACCTTTGCTGATCCTTAACATTCCTTGTATAATTCTTAATAATGCCAGGAATATTGATTATTATATCAAAATATTGATCATGCTAATTATTTATAAAATCTTAATGTCCAAGAGCTATTCAGAACAAAATCCTGTGCATAAGGAGCAATGATGCAGAACAGGGCCTGTCCTGAGAGGTTATTGATCTTCACAGTGATGTATCAGGGCAAATTATTGTATATATGTTGATTTTTTTTCCACTGGTATTTCAGTCAGTCTATTGATCTGAAAATCTTACAGCATCAATGGCTTGGAGCAGATGCACTTGGGGATCAGGATCTCCCAAATAAACCAAATAAACCTTGAGCATCATTAAACCATCACACAGCCCCTGAGGCTTCCGAGTCACACAGGGAGGGGGAAAAAAATCCCCCCAAACCCCAAAACCCATCAAACCACAGAGCAGGGAAGGTTATACGTGGATTTGTCTTGGACTCTGAAAATACCAAAGCTGGGGCCACGGTAAGAGAAGTTAAAACATGTGCCAGAATGAAAACTGCCTGGAGAGAAAAGCGAACCGGTATTCTGGAGATACTTTGGAGGGGCTTGAATGCAAGGGTGCTGCAGGGCAGGCAGGCAGTGATGTGGTTTGGGGCTGGGCAGTACCAGGACTTGGGGCAGTACCAGGGCCTGCTGCTCCCCCCCCCATGCCAGGGGCTGAGCCCTTTGCATTCCCAGATGGCATCAACATTTCCTAGGGCTGCTCCTGCCCAGATCAAGCTCCACTCACTCTCCAAGACAAGTGTCCCTCTCGAGCTGGTGCCTGCCATTGGGGAGTGAGCCCAGGGAGGGCACTGTCCCTGCTGTGCCGGGCTGGCTGTCAGGGCTGGGTGGTGGCCTTCTCCACTCAGTGCCACATTGCATGGAAGAGAATCTGATGCAAATCAGAGCAAATGCTGCTCTCAGGCTCTTACTGATCAAGCCTCGAACAGAGAATGCTGTTTTCAATAAATATTTTAGGCAGTAAAACATCCTTCAGAGAGGGCAGCTACATTCCCGTTGTGTGCCTTCTTGCTGGGAGAAGCCCATCTTAGCTGCTTCAAATATTCAAATGCTTGATATATAGTTACTGTTTTATGGAAAATGCCTCCTGGTGAGATGTGTTTAATAGAGAGAGGCTAATATGTGAGTGATTTATCTCATTTTGCTAAGTTCATGCCTGTAATTCAATAACCCCATGAGCTGCACTTAACTATTCAATAAAGATGATCTAGAGGAGATGTTCGTGCAGGTGAAGGATTCAAGAACTGGAGGAAAGGTTGTTATAAATAAGTGGGTTTGAAGTAAACAGGGAGCTCAGGCAGAACTCTCCTCCAGGATAAATGTCTTGAGCATCATTAAACCAGTACAAATGGCTCTGTGAGCTGTGAAGATTTCTTCCTCTGAAAGGAAAAAGCTGTGAGAGAGACTTTCATTAGGGAGAAAATGCCACCTTGTGCTCCGGCCGTGACCCAAATCCTGCAGCAATCCTTCGCGAGCTGTCATCTTGGGGAGCGTCCCCAGCAGAGCGTGCCGGCTCCTCTGGCAACGAGGTGGTGTTACGAAGGGCACAGGAAGGTGGTTTTACAAGCAGACAGAGGGAAGAGGTGTGACAGCTCAGGGCTTTTTTTTCTCCACCTGCTTTAGAAAACCTTCAGACATGTACCTGGGTGTGCAAAGTGCTTTACAGACAGCGCTGCTTGCAAGCTCTGACAGCGTGACAAGGAGATGCGGTCTCTAAAAGCTGTTCGGGGCTGTAATTGCTCAGTTTGATTGTAAAACTCAAGTAAACAGCACTGGCAGCTGAGTCACCCAGCTGCAGACCTGAAGCACTTCTAAGTCAGGTCTAAAAATATCCTGTGTGCTTCTAAGTTACTGGCTGCATGGAGAATAAAAGGGCTGTGAAAAATAAAGGCATCACAGCATTGGCAGTGGCTGTCACAGAGGGCTCTGGGGTGAGGAGTGAGCGTGGTCCCTGGCCCGGCGCCGTGGCCAGCACGGCTGTGTGGACGCCCAGCGCTGGTGGCTCGCTGTGTGCAGCTTGCAGGTTCCAGCCTGGGCCAGGAACGGGCTCTCAGCCTCTGCCCCACAGCCACGTGCAACAGCCCACCCCAGCCAGCCAGCTCCTAGTTGAAGATGTAGAGCAGTTGCAATAGCAGGGAAAAGGGAGTGTTTTTTTTCAGCCAAAAAGGTGATAGAAGAGGCCTGGGGACAGAGAGCAAATAGACCATTCATTGCCTTTCCCCAGCCAGCACCTTGGAGGCATGGAGCAAAAGCGGGAGGCAGCAGCTTCAAAACAGAGAGGTGCTTTCACACCACATGTCATTACACAGTGGGGCTCTGCCACGAGAGCCTCTTAGTGCCAGCCACAGCTTCAAAACATGGCAGGAAAAAGTCGTGAAAGGAAAAGAATTTAAGCTCTATTGCCTCCAGAGTCACTAACTCGGTCCCAGGAGATGCCTCGGATCCCCATGGGTGGGGAGGAGAGGTTGTGAAGGTGCTACAGTGGGTTCACCCTGTCCTCACCCTCCTCCCATGGCATCTGTGGCTGGTGGGGACAGGCTGTGGGGTCAGATGGACATTTGGTCTGACCAAGTGTGACTGCTCCTCTAAGACAGCAGTCTCACACAGTGGGGGCAGCTGTCCCTGAGCCACCACAATGAAGGTCACTCTGTGTCTGCAGCCTGGCAAATGCGTTCTGCTCAGCCCCCTCAGTCCTGCTGTGTGGCTACTCGCCCAGTACAGCTGGAACCTTTTGATATGGGCTGCCTTTGCCTGGTCATTGCCTGACAGTCAAAGCCCAAAATCTTCAAAAATATGAAAATCATCAGCCTTGGAGCAAAGTGAGTGAGAGGAGACAGTGAGCTGGCAGGTTTAGAGGAGGAGATGAGAGAGCAAAGGTGCCAGGACCCCTGGGGCACTGGCTGCTTCTACCACAGTTCCTGGTGCAGGTACCACCAAGAGCTTGGGCATTGCTGAAGGGAGTGGGAAGGGCCTGAGGAGCTGTGGAATAGTTGGCAGAGACAGAAAGGAGAGCAGATGGAGGAAAGGACAAACATGAGCAGTGGGAGCACCCCAATCTGTTCAACCCACCGTGGTACACATTTCTCTTCCCAATAATTATTGCATTGGAATAAACAAACCAGCTCTAACCCCCTGCAGAGTCTCTGGTGTTTCTGGTGCCCACAGTCCTCTTCAAAGACACAGCAGCCAGTGTAGAAAAGGAGCTACAGATCTTGTTTCTATCCTGACACATCATTGCCACAGATGGGGCTGGCAGCGGCAGTCTGGGTTGAGGCACAGCCAGCTGCTCAGCTTGTCTGGGACAGAGCTTGGGATGACTGGAGCACTGGAAGGGATTTTCCAGTGCATGTGTCACAAAGCTGACAGTTTTTGGTTTTCCTGCTACTTTCGAAAAAGAGACTTTGCTTGGCATGAGCTCATCTGTTTGTAAGGTTTGGCAGGGGCAGCCAGACCACTCACCCTGCGTGGGCTGCAGCCTCACAGCACCTCTCTTGATCCTTGCCAGGGCTGAAGGAGATGCCTGGCCCTGGCATCCCACACCGCCCGTTCCAGCCAGTCCAATGGGCCAAGTGGCTCAGCAGGAGGCCTAAATATGCTCAAGCCTGTGGGGTAAAAGTTTGGAGGGACATGTTAAAGCACTACAGCTACATCAGAGGAAAGAAGTCTCTCTGAGCTTTGAGTCCAGGACAACCTCCAAGGGTTTCTATAGGTCAGTCACTCCTGTGCCTTTCCAATGTTTAGGAAAGGTCATTTTTTCCAGCTGGTTCAAACAAAGACTAGTGCTGATGTTTTTCTAAAAGCTTTCCAAATAGGTTTTTGAGCAAAGCTGTACAGGCCAGGAGTGGGAATAACAAAGATGTGCAAAGGCGCTGGAGAGCAGAAAAACTCTTCTGGGTTGCATTTGTTCCTCAGTCTTTCAATAAAGTAGCTAATGGAGTTGTTGTTGTTGTTGGTTTTCTTCCCCTTTGGTTGTCATTCTTTTTGGTTGTTGATACGTTTGTAGCTGCCATTTATGTAAAACACCCTGCTAAAATTTATCCCAGTTGTCTTTTCACTCAAAAGCCACAGAAATATGATGTATTGTATTAGGCGCTGATCTACCACCTCAGTGATCTCCCTCCTTCACATACTTTGCAGTTCTCTGTTTAGCATCTCTGTTTGCTATGTTGCTTGCACGCACTGTAACTGTTTTGCATCCCATGTGCCCTCAACAGTGGTACCCTGGTCACCTCCACCAGCATTCTTGCAGGGAAGAGTCTGGGGTAATCTGAAAGACACAGTAAAAACAGCAGATCTCTTCTCTCTCTCTGGATCTGAATGAACCAGCCCTTATAAATATGCAGAGTAATAAAACCCGTACTGCAGTGTGATTAAAAAGTTACGGTTCCCCCAGCAACCCAGAGGCGGCCGCCTCGCGCGTGCCGAGCGTCTGAGATGGCTTTGCTGGAAATGAACGCCTTCGTCTGCCTCCGTGCGAGGCAGCGGGGCTAGGGTTGCCATGGGAATGGGAGGTCGGGCTCTGCCTGGTGTGAACGCTGAGAAACTCTCTGCTGCCCTGCCCTGCTCTCTCTCCTGTGCCTTGGTGACTGGCAGCTGCCTCCTCCAGCTGCCTGCTCCCAGCACGGTGCCTCAGAGCAGCTCCCTGGCCCTCAGTCCGAGCACGTATTTCCCCCACCTGGCACCTCTGTTTCAAACCCCTTTTCTTCATCTTTCCCTCAGCACTCGCTGCTTCCCAAGATGTGTTCTTTTTGTTTTGGTTTCTTTTGGTCCTCAGTCCCCAGTGAGGCTTGTCACACTGCCTCCAGTCTTCTCCTTTATCAGCTCTGGGTCAGTCCTCTCTGCTCACCTTCTCCTTCTTGCTTTTCCCTGTATGCCCTTACTGCGGGCACAAAGACCTGCTGAGCCCCTTTAGATGAGGGCTCAGAAAATCATTTGTGTAAAATAAATTGGATGAATGTCCTGAATACTTTGGGTGGGTGATCCCATGCCCCTTGTTTGCTCAGGGCAACGTGTGAATCTAGTCCACAAACACCATTGGTCTCCAAGGCAGTCAAACACCAGTACAGTGAAATATGAGGTTCAGTTTTTGGAGGGGAGCTCTGGAAGTAATGCAGGTAAGGAAGCCCGTGGGCAGGAGCAAACCCAAAGCGAGAATGAGGTATGAATTCTGTGAGAGCAATTAGCCCTTAGGAGCTCTCAGCCAGGATTTATGACACACTTTGGGATTTTAATGAAGACAGAGTTTCTCTCTCACAGATTCACTCCTGCTCGGGCACGAGTTGCCGGGCTGGATGCGGGAGCTCCCGGCTGTGGTTTTATGGCCAGTTATACAGGAGGTTGGGCAGCTGATGGCAGTGGCCCCTCAGCCTTCCCAGTTATGACTCCATGAATTTCCAGCTGCTCGTTGGCTTGCAGCACGTGTAGTTTCCACAGAATGAAGTGTCACCCAGTCAGTGGCCGGGAGCGATGCCACGCGGCTGCCGCCACAGCCCGAGGGAGCCGGCGCTGGGAGAGGCAGCTTGCCAGCGGCAGCCCCCGGCCGGCTGCACGCAGCTTCTGTCACTGCAGCTCCTTAAAAGCTCACTTGGGAGGAGTTGGTCACACAAAGAAACCTTGATAGTTCAAACGCTCCCTCCAGGTGTGACAGGGACCTCCCATGCATCTGTGCACTGGGAGCATGAATAGGACGCTGGCTGTGAACAAAATACTTGGTGATTTTCACAGATCTCTTTACAGGTATTTTCCTTCCCTCTCTATCACCACCTCCCCTAGCAGTAGATATCCTTCTTGCTTTTCTTTCCCCCACTCCCACTTTGCCTGCTAAATTACGACCTCAGTAGTACATATCTACCTCTGCTTGCTGTACCATGACTATCGATTAAATTTCATACTCTGTTTCATTTTCACCCATTTTATCTGTAGGTAGCATTAGTCAGAAACTGTTACTCCAGAATGGCAAATAAACATTCAGGGTTTTTTTTTCCTTTTCCCCCTATAATTTCAGTGTTATTAGAGATGTACCCTGTTAAGCTGAAATAGACAGGAGGCTAAGGTCCTGTTATAACTCCACATAAAGGGCAAGCAGGGAACCCTAGGTTGCAAGGAATCTTTCTCCTGCAGGACACATGCTGCAGTGAACACTGGTCTTTCACTGAGCAAGACTGGGAGCCTGGAGAAATCCTTGAAAAATCCTTGAAAATGAGGATCCAGGTTTTACAGACTCCTATCTCCTCCTTTCTGACTTGGTTTTGTGGGGATCAACAGCTCTCTGGGTCTAGGGATTTCACCCAGAGAGCAATATGACTGTTGCAACAGTACTGCCCATGTGTGATGTCTCCTGGAAAAGCTAGAGGAAAAGTACCTGGGCAGTTTGGAAGTGAGTTATTTCCCACCCATTCCCTGTGTTAAAGAGAAGTTGGAAGTTAGGCTGCTATTGCTAGTCTGTAAATTCATGGCATTACACGAGAACTGCAGCTTTCATTTTTTGCAAAAAGTGGGAAAACTTGTAAATAGAAGACCTCGTGTATTGGAATTCACCATGAGATTCATTAGCTTTATTGCTGATTTGTTGAGCAAGGAGTTTCACACTATTAGGAATATATGTACCCAACAAAATGAACAGCACTTAAACACTTGGCCACTCTTCAGGATTGTGAAGGGATGAGCGAAGCCAAAATATAAACCCAGGTTCAACTGTATTCATCTTTTCCCCTTAACTCCTGCTGCAGTGCATCAAGATGATTTAATCCAGGGGCAAAAAGGGAAAAATGGGCAGACAAAGACTGGGCCCAGGAGCAGTCTGTGAAATCCAGCCCCAGCCAGCAACCCCTGGATACCTCTCAGATCCATTAAGTGTATTTATAGGTGTCAGAATAGCTGAGCTGTGGGAGATGCAGTTGGGATGTGGGAAGCAGAGCCCTCTGTGCAGGGTCAGTGCCCCTGCCATGGGCTGTGAGGAGGGAGGGTGTGCCCCAGGTTGTGAGGTCCTGGCACCTGAGTGTGGCACCTGCTCCTGGACTGCTGCTGAGCAGCACACTTGAACTACATTTTTGAGTGCTGCTTGTGTCAACTGGACACAGATAGTCTGGCTTAAAAGTAATCAGTCAGACCTGGAGAGGTCTATGAAAATCACAGAGTGTGAAGAGCAAACGGGACAGCTTGGTTTTTAAATTAATGTAACCAGTTTCACTATAAATTCTTGTTAACCTAGGTCGGCTTTTCTCTCTGAATATTCATCATGAAGTGAATTCTCCTCAGTTGCCCTGAGCTCTGCAAACAACGCAGTCACCTGAACACGGGGAAGAACTTGCATTCCTCTTTGAAGACTGGTGCACGGACGTAGCAGCAACTGTTCCATGAAGGTTTCCCATTTATCAGATTGATGAGGGAAACCAAGATCAGCCTCTGTGCCTGACTGGTGTGGAACTGCTGCGCTGGAGGCTCTGGGAGCACAAAAGGAGTACATGGGCAGCCGAGTCTCTAGGGGCAGGGGCCCTGGGCAGGAGCCGGGCGCAGGCCAGCTTCCCCCCCGGAGGAGGAGAGCTGCTTGCCCGGCCGGCAGGGAGCTGCTGTGCTTCCCGGACTGGCAGCGGCGTCTCCGTGGGGCAACACAGGCACTGCCCAGCAGGCCAGCGCTCACCCAGCCTTCCTGACGGTCCCTGCAGCTACAAGGATTGTTTTGGCAAGCGATAGTTGACTTCTTCCCTGCGCAGGCATCAGCCGGAGAGGGGCAAGGGCAGCCTTGGCGGTCCCGGCGGGGCAGAGCGGGGCTGCCCTTGCCCTCCCTGCTCCCAGCCACAGCCCCGTTCCAGAGAGAGCCTTGCAAGCCCTGCCGGGCAGAGCAGCTCTGCCGACAAGAAATACAGGGAATTTGTGAGAGTTTAGGCGGGCTAGTGACGGCGATGCCTCCCGCCGTAGCAGCGAGTGCTGCCGGGCGAGCGCTCGGCTGTGCGATGGGCACGCAGAGCTGCGCCACTCCCTTACCTGTGCGCAGCACCCCTGGCCCCAGCACAGCCACGGCCAGCGCGCCTTCGGGGCAAGGGAATATCTTTAGATTTGGTGTGGAAAGGACTGTCTGGGAGCGCTGCATCACTGGTTCCAGTCCTCAGCAGCCTCCTCCCATTTCCCTCAGAGTCCGATCAACCTCATCATCCCTTCTTGCCCTCGCTTTCCTCCCCACAGTTATCATCTTCCATCTTCCAGCCCATCCCCATGTTCGATCACTCTTGCTATGGTTTTGTTGCCGAGTCTCCCGCCTGGCCGCTCCAGCAAACCCCGGGGAGCCGGGAGAGGCGCACCCAAGTGTAGTACGGGATCGCACCGTAAGAGGGAGATGATTCCCTGCGGATTTTCTCGGGGACCTGTAGCCCTGTCCTGAGGGGTGGGTGCCAGTGGAAAAGGTGGGCTATGGTGGGCACAGAGCTCTGGCAGAGAGAAGAAGAAGGGGACATCTCAGGATCCCTCACCTTGGGAGTGTGGTGTCCTTTCCATGGGTTTATCCCGGGAGGCTGTCAATAGGTCTTGAGAAGGCTACTATACCTGAAGGATAATTTCAGGTATTCCAGTGTGTTGTAACACAAAAAAGGGCTGCAATGTCTTCTAGCCAAGGTGTTTTATTATTCTCTGTAAAGTCAGTTTCTGACAGCCTCACGGAAGAAAAATATTAATTCTGTCTCAAAACCAGCCTTCCTCCTCCAAGGGAAGGAACTCCTTTCCCAAGGTCTGAAGTGCAAACTTAGACCTTTTGAACCATCCCTTTTTGAACTTCAGCAAAAGAAGGGAAAGCCCAGATCATCCAAAACATATGTAGCAGTGCAGATATCTTGCATTATCACCCTGGTTGCCTCAAAAACAGCACCTCATTCCTCGGTGTTCATTTCTGGAAGAGATTTGAATTCAGGGACAAGGTGAGAGACATTTTGAAAAGTCTTCATTAAAGTGCTGAGATATTTGCCACCTCCTCCTCTTCTTCCCATCACACTTTTTTTTTTCCCCTTCCTTCTCTCCAAGCCTTGTCACAGGAGGTTAAGGAGCAGAATTGCATTGACTACCTCTTTCTTCCAGACCATAGCAATCTCCCGAGCGGCAGACATTGTTTTTGCCAAGACTGTTTGAAGCTGGAAAGGGCCTGAACTTTGCCAAGCTCAGAAGTTCCTGTGATAGCCCAGGAACAGACTGAAGCATCCAACACACGACAGCCTTCTCTGCTCCTCCTGTGCCCTGGTGCTTCCAGACAATATTTTCAAGCCACAAAAAATCTTGCCTGAGGTTGCTGTTGCCTGCTTGGCTCCAAGAGCTCCATGGAATTAACGTGCATGGCCTCCCAAAGCATTAGGGTGAAGGCAGAGAGAAGGAGAGCAGCCTGCTGTGAGAGGCTGCAGTGGAATCCCCTCAGCATCTTTGCTGAGCCAAGGGTTTTGGGCTGCCAGGCTTTTGTGGGAGGCAAATGGGCAACAGGGACTCCAGAGGTGCCGGAGAAAGTCAACAGGCAGGTACCAAGCAAGAAAGTCTCTTGCCAGGGTGAAGCTCATGTGTTGGTCTTCAGCAGGAGGGATGGGAGCAAGGAAATCTTTGAGGGTGGATGTGAGGAGAGAGTGGAGCAGCTCTCTAGTGGTAGCTTTGGTCTTCCCCACATTCCCATCCCAAGAAACCTGTGTCCATAGGTTATAGCATGCAGCAGGTCCTGGGCAGTGAAAGATGAGGTGGTGATAATGTTGCAGCCCTCTAGTTTAACATGGAGCACTGGCAAGACAGGGAAGGATCTCCTCTCCCAGATCTCAGAGGGCATCACATCAAAGCACAAAGTGGAGATTGCTGCACCATGGCTGGTAGCAGATTTGCTCAGGGGGATGAAGACAAACTCACAGATTTCTTGCCTTCCCTCTATGGCCAGGAGGTCAGAGTTGTGTGAGCACTTTTTCTCTAGACCTAAAGGCCATAAGCACCAAGGCAGCTCCATTTCACTGGATGTGTCCAAGGGGCTCACTGAAGATCCAGAAAAGTGCGGGACATGGCAAGGGCTATTTGGGAGCTGACAGCAGTGCCAGATTTTGCTCTGCTTTGAGCAGGCCCTGTTTTGCCTTTTTCAGAAAGTTGGTTCATTTTGATGGAGGACAAGAGGGTGATTGAGCCTTTGGTGCAGGCAGGTAGAGCACTCAGATCTCTTCTACCTCTGACAAAGAAGAAGGAGGACCTCCACAATACCCACACAGATTAAAAAACAAACAAACAAAAAGCCCCCAAAAAAACCCCAAACCCAAAAAAGCCAAACCAAAATTCAACATCATTGCCTTTGGACATTGAACTACTTATTAGATGCACATTAATTTCCAGTGATGTTTTGAGCCCAAAGAAATTGATTTTCTTTTTAAGAAAATATTTTCCTTCTAACTTCCAGAGGATTATCCATTGAAGTGTCTCTTTTCCAAGAAAAAAAAAAAAAGGATTGGGTGAAAAATGTCTACCCAGAAATAAAAGAGAAAGAGAAATCAATACTTCCTCACCAAGCTATAGTGTTCAAATCGAATTCCCCTTCTCAGCTGTGCCCTTGGCCCAGTTAAGGAATGATGGGAGGTGCTCAATAGTCTATCAGCTGGACTGGGGCTCTGGTGACCCTGGGATTCATCACATCTCCATGAAGAAACACTCAGCTCTGCACTTACTCGAGACTGAAGAAGTTCATGAGGACTTAAATCCATCCTCACCTCATCTGCCACTGCCACCCTTCCAGGTTCTCCTTTAATGTCCTGGTCAGACTTCATTGATCAGACTTTGGGGTTGCTGCTCAGGAAGAAGAAAGTGTATCACCTTCTGGGAGGGAAACAGCTGCTTTGTCAAGCTTTGAAATTTGACAGCTGTTTGATTGCCTGAAGCTCACCTCAGTTATAGAGAAGGATCCTGGGAAGAATGTTTAGGGCCCATGGGAAACTCCATGGAGCTGATGAGGAGATTCACTTTTTCTAAAGCTCACTTGTGGTCCAAACTAGAACAATAGTGTAGACACATCCTTTGCAACTGCCAACCATCCAGCACAGCTAACACTTACTTTAAGAGAAGTAAAATTGTCCCCAAAAGCCAGAGACTGCCTTGACTAGCATGGCAGAGCAGGCACCTTGCTCACAGGCAGATCCTTGCAGCACACTCAGATATTCCTCCACCATCCTGCACACCCCAGCATGCTCTGTGTCCCTGCACACAGCTGGGCCCAGCTGTGCTTTCAACTCCGCCTTTTGTGCTCCCACAGCTTTCACCCAGAATACACAGAAGCTGTGCAAGATCAGAATCAAGCATGGCCTTCAACCCTCCAAAGGCACCACCCTGTGCCTGTGCAAGGCCACTGGACTCCTTCCAGATGAGCTGAGCTCTCCGGGATGGAGAACAAAAGTCCCCATGGCCCTGTTTTGCCATACAGCTATTTTACTCTGTTTATGTGCTGGCTGTTCGTCTGCAAATGCAATGCAGAACTGGCCCCTAAAAGAGAGTTCAAGTCAGCGATGGAAACGTTTTTACTTAAATGAGCTTGTAGACAAAGACAAACAAAAGAGACTCTCTGGGGTCCATTAATTAACAGCATTACGTCATCTACAAGACTGCAGTAGGTAAGTGCTGTCCAAGTGTTCTCAGCATTTCAGCCTCAGAGCACTGTAGTTCTGCTTTGGTTGGGAAAAAGCCGTCTTTCTAGGGTTGCTCTCTGCTAATAAGGCTTCTGCTACTGCACAAATTTGGGTGATCTAATTATGCACGCCTTTTGTTTGAAAGTTTATGTCACTAGCAAGTCAGAGCTTCTTTTCAGAGTGTTTGAATGGTATCTCTTCAAGAGGTCAAGGGAGGAAATGTGAGATAATAGAGCGAAAACCAAATCAGAATCAGCGGCTTTCAAGTGCATCCAGGGGTTACAGTGGCTTCAGCCTGATTTGGGAACCAAGGAATTTCTCAGTAGCCTGAAACTGATGTAGTACAAGAGACAAAGATATGGAGGGAGCTTCTGAATAGAAACAATAGGTGCTGCAGTGACTGCTGATAATATCTTTGCAGAATTAGGACTTTATTCTTCCTGGTGCTCAAAGCTCATGGTCATGCATTTTTTTTGTTTTATTGGTTGGTTGGTTGGGGTTTTTTTTTTTTTTGCTGGAGAAGGTTTTCTGTGTATTTTTTCACTTAAGGTTACATCTTTGCTGCTGAAGTGAGCTTTCTGGTATCCCTCTAGCTCCATCAGGCAGTGTAACATAACATACAGTCCATGTAACCTCTTTCTTTAGCTAACATGTTGGTAAGCCTGCGAGTGCTTTTAAATTGTGGATGTAGTGCTCAAACTAGGAGTTGGGAGGGAATTTCACAGCCGTTAGCCAGCCTACTGAAACCAAAGCAGTAAAACTTACCCAAGCACTCACAGCCTGTAATTCTCCAAGTGGCGTGTTATCCAAGGGAATTTATACACATTTACACCAGGGAGGTGTCAGTCAGGAAATTTATTTCTGTCTCTTAAACCAAGCCTTCTCAAACCACAATTATTCCTCTCTGTTGACTGTGCAGAGAACTGGGGTGCAGTAGCATGGTGCTGCAGGAGCTCACCATTGCTGCAACAGTGCTCTGCTCCCTTTCTGCCCCCTCTCTGTCCTCCCTGAGCGTGGATTGTCCCCATCCTTCTTTCCACAGGCTCCATCCCTCCCGTGTGCCCTTCCCAGAGCCCATTAACTCCAGTGGGTCATCATTCCCTGCTTGCTTTGTCTGTGAAGACTGACTTCAGGGCCTGGAAAATGGGGAGCCAAGGCCTGAATGTCTGACCCATTTCACACTGTCATTTTCAGCCAAAGTGACCTAGAGATTTCACCCTGGGGTGATAGCCAAAGCTGAACCATGTTCATTCGACTGGCTTAATTCTTCTCCCTCGTGAAACTTTCTAGCCACAGCCCATTGGTATTATTTGGGTTACTTCATGCTCTCAGAGGAAAACAAGGCCTTCAGAAGCTCTACTGTGCTGGTTGTGACATTTGCTGGAGGGAGAAGGATGGAAATAAGGAAGTATTTTAACGGGCATCTGGGCTGCAAGTAGACAGCAAAATATATGAATTTCACCATTTTTTTCCCCTGTGATCAGCTACAGGACACATTAAGTTATAGCAATGCATTAATTATCTTGTCTGGAGACCAGGGAAAAGACACTCTGTAGATATTTAAGGTAGTCCTCAGTCTGACTCCTAAATAACCTTCTCGGCATTTGCTTTTTAACATCTGACTCCAGTCCTAAGGTCTATAAATCATCTCCACACTAGGGAAAAGCTTTCTGTTCTGGATTGCAGAGGTTGACACCATGATGGTGGGATGGTGCCTTCAGCCTTTTTTTCTGAGAGCAGAGACACGTTTTAGGTAAGACAGCCTAAGCAAACAGGCACGGTGTGTTGCAGGGCTGAGATTAAAACTGTAGTTACGTCTTGCTGGCAAATCTTCTAACAGAAACCTGAACTTGTCTCTTGGTGGGTAAATGGGGCTTTGTCTTACCAGCAGTGTCTGTGTTTACTCTTGGGGTGGGCTCAGAGGGGCCTGATGAGGGCGAGGTGCTAATCTGCAGGTATCACAAGCACATTCACGAAGACAGGAGAGATGTGAGGGAGCCTTCTCTCTGAGACACAGTCAAGTCCCTAAGGACTCAGGGAATGTCTGGGAAAGGCCATTTTTAGGGCTGGTGTCTCTTAATGCTGAGTTCTGCTGGTAAACTGTTCCCAGCAAGCAGAAGCAACATCTTTGCCAGCCTCTCTTCTCCTCTAGGAACTAGTCAGTGAAATGTCTCCCACTGCTAACAGCCAGCCTGAAGTACCACCCCATCTAACCATGTTTGTTTGCAGGGGAGATGGAAGTCACAGCTTGCTGATCAAACTGCACGTGCCAGCCATTCAAAGATGACAGTAAAGACAGGAATTATTCTGCAACTGGTGTTTAAAGTGTGGTTCATATAGGTTTCATGTTGTCTTCTGGGGTTCTCTGCTGCTGTGGAGCTCCTTGATAACTGAGGAAATCTGGGAAATATCTAGAATATAAGGGCTGCCAAAACAGACCTTGCTGCCCAAAGATGCCTCATACCTACACAGCTGCATGTGCCACAAATCTCTGAAAACCACAGGTACCACTTCCTATAGAAATCAAAGTAAAAGCTCTCTGTTAGGATATGCTAGAGGCACAGGAAAGCATATTGTACTTAAGAAATTACTTTAGTAGGCAAATATTAATACTAAAAGAGGAGAAAATTATGCAGAGGACACCTCTTACTTCTGTTACATTTCAGTGAATGAGAGCCTGAGTAAAACTTCCGCTAGATTTACTCTGACCAATCACACAAAAATTACTGACAGAGGCTACAGATTTCCAGAAAGCAAAGGAAGCATTTTCTGTAGATTTTATTCAGCCCTCTCACAAAGTCTTGTAGTTCCTTTTTTCTGCAACTGAATTTCTCCTCTTGTCAGAACAAGACAGCGATGCATTTTGAAAAAAAATCATCCAAAGAATCACTCTGAAAATATGACATTTCTCAACCAATCTTACTTTATGTATGTAAAACAATATATGATCATCTATCCACCAAAGCATTTGGAGATCTTTATCATACTGATTAACTATGAACTACTTTCTAATTATATCACCTCTATATTTAACCTCATTAGGAACACATTAGCTTTACAAAACCTTACAAAACTTGGTCTTGAAAAATAAATCTAAATTCACAAACACCATATCAACTTGACTGCCTAGTCTGAGTTCATTCCTCTTAAAGAAATTATCAGATCACAAAATTTTATTGCCCTGATGTTCAATTAAATACAGCTAATGATTGTTAGGGAAAAGTGGATCATTCATATTCCCCGTTTCTGTTTTCTTTTTATATATATAACCAGAGTTTGAAAAACTTTTCTTGGCTGAACACAGGCCATGTTTTTGGTCAGTTCTCCATGAAGCAGATGCAGATCTTGCTCTCATGATTTCCTCTTTCTCACTGTACTAAGGTGAGAAAAAAGACATGAGGTATAAGGCAGTGGGGTTTCAGCTACGGTGTAAAGTGGGTTTTTAAACAAGGTAAAGCAGAGACTCCTCAAAAGGCACTGGATATGATTTCTCTAGAGGAAAGGAATACTCCCATTGGGGAAAAGAAAAGATCATACCGGAACACAGACGAGGAAGAGCGTAGCTATTGGACTGTAACACTTGAGAGGATGCACTGGGTGCCGATACAATGCAGAATAATCTGTGAGCCAAGTGCAGTGCAAGAGATCCTGGGCAATCGCACGTGGTCTGTGAATAATGGCTCTGCAGCAGAGCTAAGCACTCCCCTGTCCTTGGGAGGCCCTTGGTGACACCAACTAATGTGTCTGGAGAGAGTCATCGATGGGCAAACTCAACAAGACCATTATCACACATCAAAATAAATTTGGGTTTCACCAATCTGAATCCTAAGTGGATTTGACCAGCATCATAATTAGAAGCAAACCAAAGCTTTAACCTGAAGAAACAGCAGATCTGTCTGTTTGAATCCTGCCTGTGTGATTCTGTGCAGTGATTCTCTGCACACCCACACCCCTCCTTAGAGGTAAGAGATAATGCATTTCTTGCCTGGGAAAGCAGTAAAATGCAAATTCTTTACCAGAAAAATGGTCTATTGTGGGGCAAAGGTGCACCTCCCCACTCCATCCAGGGATGACACAGATTATACACTCCTATCTGAGCCTCAGACTACTCAGGGAAAAGCCCATCCATTTAATTCAAATCATCTTCAGTTTTATCAGGAAAAAGATCAGATATCTGGAATGCAAAAATGCATTTTGAAGCAATAAATTGCAGGTGTCTGTTTTGCTTGCTAAAGCTATTTTTATCTTGAAAGATGGCATACAAAGTTTGAGTCATTGCTGAACAGCTGAATTATAAAATTACTTATCTAAGGGCTGATTGCACTCACGGTTTATCATGTCAAGTTGTATTATACATGTGGTGTTTATTTGTTGCCTGACACAAACAAGAATGATTTTTCCTGGCCCCTCCCACTCATACCTTGTATTTACCGCCACAAGGGACTTGAATAAAAAGCTACAGTAATAAAATTTTAAATATTCTTACTGTAATCTCTTGCTTGAGGGGCTAATGCTGCTAAACACAGAAGGCTTTGTAAAGTGTTGCATGTAATGAAGGATGAGCTACAAGAACAGAACTGAAGGAACAATACCATTATCACAAATTGCAAACTTCTTCAGAGTGATGCTTGGCAGTAAATTACAGGCTGCCTGCGACTTCCTTTCTGCAGCTGTGTGACATTTACTATCAGAACATGCAACCTTAAATTAAAGGGCAGAAAGAAAGTTGGGAAACACAAGGAAAATGCATGCATATCGTAAAGGCACATACACTGTGCATAAGGGATTGGTCTCCTGATCCAAGCACTGTTATTTCCCCACTCAAATTCCTCTTTAATTCACTTTCCTTGCAAAGGATTTAGGTGATAATCTACCAATGAAAAATGTTTTGTACACATTCATAATTAGAATTTTTTTTTCTCACAAAAGCAACCTAAAAATCTATAGAGCAGCCAGGTTGGACAGCCTTTTCTCCAGGGGATGTCTCATCTCTCAGAAAACTATTCTTCAATTTCTTTCACCAATATCCTGTGCAGTTTGTCTTTAGCCTGTGGTTTTGCTCCTTGCTGGACTCTCAGAAGCACTGAATTCCCACTGGAGCCACTGATATTGAGTGAGATTTGCAGTTAGCAGCTTTGGAAGTTCAGTGGGTTATCTCAGTGCTTATAGAAGGAAATGATGGCATTTTGTCTCCTAAATTCATCAATTCCGTCAGAGATCTGGAAATTTTTTATCAAATGTTGAAAGGGCTGAAATAACCAGGGGAAGAACTGCTCCAAATAGTCACTAGTAGAGGGAGGAGTATTCCGAGGAGTGTGGGGTATTTTCAGCAAGGTTGTACTTGTAGCTAGATGCTCAAATCCTTTTGAAACTCCAGGTCACTGGCCTCATTTCTTGGTGGTGCTGCACCTGCTTTAAATTGCTCTCCTCAGGCAAAATGACCATAAAACCAGAATAGTTAAGAGCTGACTCCGCCTCTGTGGGCAAGGAACAGGGACAATGGATCCTACATGTTCCATATCAGCTGGGGATTTCTTCTGCTCTGTGGTGCTTGGCTAAAAACCATCTCAATATAGTGTTACAGCCCCTTTGCTACAGTGCAAAACCAAAGGTGGCGGGGATGATCTCACACTTCTCAGGACCTTGTTCTGTCATACTCAGAAAAGCACATTAAAACACAGAGCATAGAGCTGTTAGGAGCTGATGGGAATTATCTGCAGGCACTGCAGAGCCATGGGAAAAGGTAAGGTTTCTTACAGGAAATAGAAATCCTTCATAGCAGGGAGGTTATGCAGGGCCTCAGTGAAACCGCTACTCTGGCCGAGCGACTGTAATGGATGCTCTGCAACTGCTGAGCACCTCTTTCCCCCTCTTACTCACATTGCTCTGGGAAAATGGTGAGAATGTTAGTGCCTTCAGGTGCCTGGTGTTAACAGAGCTGCTAACAGAGAGAGAAATCAGAAATTCCCTCAGTCCCCAAAGTATCAGGGATTTATGGAACGTGTTAAGCTCAAAATCTTGTTATGGACAAAAAGGAAGCATACTAGGTAGGGGTAAGAATCTGCTGTTAGCAAAATTGAAATCTAAATGATCTGATCAATAGAATTCATATTAATCCAGATCTAATTAATCCAGAAAAGAAAGGAAATAAAAGCAAAAAATACTACTATAGAGAAAGATTCAATAACAGTGATACAGCTGAAATTGTTATATTCACTCCTAGTGTCTGGTCCTTCTTCCAGTGTTTTGCAACCCCTTCCACTGCCCTTCTGGGTGCTCAGATTGATGGCTTCATACCAAGGGGATGGGGGGCAACAGCATCCCTGTGTACCTTGTCAGGTTGATAGTGTCTTCCTCCTCTCCTTAGGAGCCAATTCGAATAATTTCTGTAAGTTTGCTAATTTGGTTCACACCTTGATTTGCCACTCTGCATTGCAACTGCATCTTACGTATGTTAGATACTTGCTCTTTGCTGTTTGCTACCCCTGGAATGTGCTGCAGCTCCCAGATCTTCGTTTCTGTAACTGCCCTTTGGTGAGTTGTTTACAGCTCTGGGCTCTGCCATGTCAGAGTTTGCCCTTTTTCTTATCATCCTGCCTTCCTCTACACCACTTCACTGTGTTTAGACATGAAGGCTTCATTCTGCAGGGAAGAGCTCTTCGTTGCTACTGTCGATGCAAACATTACGGTTATAGCCTGCAAAAACAAGCAAAAGGAAAACTAATCAAGCATAGCTGCCTGGTGATTGGGGGGGAGGAAAAAAAGCAGATACAACTAACCATGCTTAAAGGAAAGCTCTAGGCAGATTAAGGAAAGTTCAACAAAAAAAGGCTAATGAACCTCAGCCCTGAGACCTTGGAAACTCAGCACTGCACGTAAGGGCCCATTATGAGCAGTGGCAGTGCCGTGGTTACAGGGTTATGGGTGCTGGTGCTCGAAAAGTTTAAGCCTCTCAGAGAAGCTTAGCACTTGTGACTCATCCTTCATCCTGGCTGTTGTGCTTTGTGACAAACAGGGCAAGCTCTTCCCTCCTCAGCACGTGCACACTCACCTTCTGCCACGATCAGCTGCCTCCAGCCTTGCTGGGCGCACAATTATCCCTGTGGTACTACCAGGCAGGCTCACCTCCCTGGCATGGTCCCCTTTTCACTGGCTCCATGCCACTGGCTCACCCACCTCTCCTTGCTGATGTCAGCCTCTGCTGCCCGTGGTGGCCCCACTGAAGTGCTGGAAGTGTAGAAAAGACAAGAAGAAAGGCAGATTTCTTACTAAGAGAAAAGGTAGTTAAGGAACGCAGGTGAGAAAATGTTATTATCCATTGCTTTGCATTTCTGAAGCAGCTAGCTCAAAATTTTCAGTGCTTGGATGTAGGAGTGAGGACAACACCACTGGAGATCTCAAGGTGGAAATCCAAGTATCCAGGAGGTCTAGACAACAGCAGAACGGTCTAGGATAGTCTCAGAGAGCTCAGGTCAGACCAGCTCTTCTGCAACGCGTGCAGGAATGGCAGCAAAGAAGGTTATAAAAATTCTGATACAAATGCTGCATTTAAAAATCCATTGGACCGCCAGCACTGGGTGAAGACAGACTTGCAGGTGAAAAAAGGCTTCTGGGAACCTCCAAAAGGAGTGTTAGAGCTCTGAGTATGATCTTTTATTCAAGTTACTTGCAGAAACCTGTCTCAGTAAAACCCAGCACTTGGAGGGACTGGCTGAATCACAAACACTTCCTCTTCTCAGCTGGTTGTGTAATTCATGGTGACAGAATAGGTTAAGCTTTGCAAGTGTTGTGTTGGCCAAGCAGAAATTGCCAAATGCTGTGGGATCACTCCAGGTTTTAGGAGCTGGCAGTCAGCTGTGCTGTGCCTCAGAGCTGGACTTTCTCCCTCATACTTCATGCTGCGAATGTTGGAAATATTTTTGGGCACAGCCGGGTAAGTGCAACTCGTGCTTCTGCCCACGGCAACCTGTGGCACAACCAGATAACGTTTGTGGGGTGGGAAAGGCAGCTTTGTTTGTCCCTTCCTGAGGGACACTGGCAATGAGAGAGGACTTGGGCAGCAGGGTAGGAGACACTCAGCTAAAGACAAAAATATGTATTGAAAGAGAAGGCAATTATGAAGCTAAACCAGTATAAGTGATCTGGGCCTGTGTTGTGCTGTCTTGGAAAACTTTCAAAGCCTTTTTAAGCAATTGGCATGAAGCTTTCTGCTGGCTATAAAAATGCCTTTTGAGAATCATCTGCCATTTGTACTTATGCAATTCATGCTTTTAATGTCGAAAGTGCAAGCTTGCTTGAGAGCCTGAGATAATGGAGTTCAGTTCAGGCAACATCGGTAGTATCTCGGCATTATTCCTGCCCTTCAAGTCTCAACCCTGCCTTGGAGAGAAGTGTCTTGGGGTGAAAAGCGGGTCTGTTGGTAAGGCTGCTCCCATCCTTTGTGTGAACTGAGTCTGGGTTGTCATGGTGGCTCTGGTTGTGATATCTGTTGAGGAGGAGCTGTCCAGAACCAATAGGTGAATTTCCCACTGACACAGTAAGGTTAGATAATTTTCCTTCTTGGCTGGGCTGAAGGCAGCAGCCACAGCCACGAGGCAGGAAGTAATTTCACTGGGAAAGCATTATGTTCATGGTACACTTTACACAAGTTTCTGCTCCACTGAAGCAGAAGGGAGTTCGGTGTGTAAATGAGAGCTCCTCTGAATAAAGATGGATTTCAGTGCCTAGTTTGGTACTCCTGAAATTGGAAATGTAGCTATGCAAGACTTCAATCTCTATTTCTTTCTTGATGCTCTGCATCACTTAGAATTCGGAAAGTTATCTTCATGGGTCATCACTATAACTATCTCCTTCCTGGAGCTGAGGAAAGGAGTCAGCACCCTCCACGCTGGCACCACAGCATGAGCACAGGGCAGCCCCAGGATGTCGATTTGACTCCTGAGACAGCTGAAAATACATCAGAGTAAGCCTGAAACTCTGCTCAGCTTCAATGATCTTTTCAGTAATGAGGCTCCTTCCATACTCAGCAGAGAAAGAGTAGGACAGAAAGTGAGTCCCTGCTCTGGCTCAGTCACAGGAGATCCTGGTGTTTCTCCACTCACAATAGCAGGACTCTAATCAGACGTGCCAACAGACTGAGCTGCCTGAAACTGTGGCATCAGCATCCCTCCTGTGCACCCAGATGTGTTCCTGTGCCGAGCCCAGCTTGAATAATCTGGACCTCTAGATTCCATGAGCAGTCCTTTAAATACTCCAACCTCCCCTTTTGAATGTAATGCATTTTTAATACTGCAAACATGAGTGTGTAATTCAGTGCATATGTTTTGGGAGTGGGGAGTCTATGAGAATGCCAAGCAAATCAATAAAGGTTTAGCACATCATTATTCATTGCTGCGATGCCATGAGGCATTTTGTACGCCCTTTAGTAGGGAGGGGAAAAAAATGAGGAAAGCTGTTAAATGTGTAATAAAATTTGATTTGAGAGGAAGAGTTTGCATCTGAATTGCATGAAGTCTATTAAAATTTTGGTCTTCCTCAGACTAATAGGATTATGCCATTCCCAAACTGATTGTTTCCAAGCAACGATGCAGATCCTAGTATGTGTTTGCTTATCTCTTTAGTTTGCTGCTAAACCAGAGAAGCTTCCAAAGATAGCTGCAAAACTGATGATATCAGGTGTAATACAGAATTTCGAAGACATCGTTTTGAAAAGATGGTCCATTTATCTTTTCTTTGGAAGCTATAAGAGTGCATCAGGACTCGTGTAAGGCAGCTGGAAAGTGATTTTCATTTAATTTTTTTAACAAAGGAAACGACCAGCACTGTCACGAGCATGGAATGCTCCAGTATGCCATTTCCATCTGTACACAAACACCTTACTGTGTTCAGGGGGAGCTGCTCTCTTCTGAGGAACAAATCCTAAGTGGTAGCTATGAATAGCACCACAAGGCTGCAGAAACTGCCATTCCACAAGGCTTTTCAAATGTCTAAAGGATCAAATCTTCCCTACTTTACTGATTAAAAGCTTCCTTCATGTATTATAAAGGAATGTTCAGCTATATGGACTGTATACTAAATAATAAATAGCCAGCTTCAAATGAAGTTGCCATTTTATATTCAGAACTGTCCAAGTTGTGCAGAGATGTTGAGAGGTGCATTAGGAGGAGATTAGAATATTTTCTCTCTTTTCTGGATGCCTTTGGATTTGATGACGTAATGGGATAAATACAATTTAGGAATCCATATTTACCCTTCTGGCATTTAAAAAGGCTGCTTGAAGAATTCTGTTACTTAACATCATTCATGCATTTTCTTTACAGTAAAAAAAAATAATTGTGCATTTATACATAATTTAATATGAAGAAATGGCTTTTTAGAGTTCTCTGACGTGCATTAAGAACATACTGCAGCTCTGTGGACATCTGAATTTCCATAGAAAGCAATTGATCACCTCAGAAGAGAAACACATCAGCTATTTAGTGGTATAAAACAACAAAGCACAACATTTAGGACTGTAAGTGAAAAATACCACTATTGATAGAAACTTTAGAAGGAATTTATTGTGGCTGAATGTAATTACCCAAGTGGATGGAGTGCTGTGATTAACGTTTGTGCCCATGTAGAGTGCTTTGAGATGATTAATAACTGGCTCAATCCTTTATACTCATAACAACACTTTGGGCACAATAGCACTGCAGTGATCTGTCACTCCAGCTATTATGTTACTGGAGATATAACACCCCTGCACTAGGCAAGTGTAGAGTCTTGGGGCTGGTGAGCAGGCAGATGCAGTCCCTTTACTATTTGCATTGCAGCCTTGCCAGGGATCTAATAAGGGCTCAGAGCCCTGCTGGGCCAGACTCTGAGCAGTACTTGAAATGAAAGATGGCTTTCCCTTTCAGAGTTCACAATTTAATTATGTGATGGGAATCAATAGAGAGATAGAGCAGAAAAGGAGGGCTGCATCATAGGAGTTGTTGCACTTCATATAATAAACACCAGCCAGAGTCCATCATCCGTCTGCATCTCTTACAAGACACACTATTTGATGGAAAATGAAATTATCTTGTGTACAAGTTGAAGGCAGATAATTCCTTCTCGTTTGTACTTCAGCAGTAGCCAAAGATAACCGAGATTGTACAGTTCAGAGTTTGACTGCCCAAAGATTTGCAGTCATGGAAAGTAAAATATAAGAGAGAGACCCTCAAAGCATCATATATAATGTGATGGTATCCCCCTTAATTTGGCCCCCTGGCTTTTTGAAGGAAGTAGGACACTGGGGGAAAGGCAGTGAGGCTAGAACATGCTCTCTTCCTTGGCCGGTTTAATGGTGGTGCACAGTGACTAAAAAGAAAAACAGAGTGAGAGAGATGATGCACAGAAGTGAGAATACAGTGGAGGAGAGGGAGGCAGGGATTGATGTAAAGAGAGTGAGGCTGAGATGAAGACTTTGCAGGGGATTGTGAGGAGCCTATGAGCAGAGATTGAGTGTCCCAAGGGAAATTAGCAGTGTAATGATACCTAGTGTCTGATAGCCTTTGAAGATTGTTTCTTGCAGTTGTTTAAGCCAACCTGGCTGCCTTGGCTCTGAAGCTGGCACTTCCCATACTGAACAACAGGACTTGACATTTGCAAGCAAAATTACACGGTTTCTGAAAGAAGCGATAATGTGCTCAGGATTTCCACCATGTCAGTGAAAGAAAATAATATTTGTCAGATAAAGAAACAATACAGAGGAAGAAGCAGATTTTTATTCTTTTTCTGTAAAATTTATATATTTTTAATAAAATCACCAAGGTCAAATTTATGCTCTCTGGCACAGTAACGAGAAAAGAGTTATACTGGAAGCGGCGTCTGGATTTAAACCAGTGTCAATGAGGAATATTTGACTGATGTTCTCTCCCTGAGGAAGGCCATGGTTGTGAGTAGCTGTGTGGTTGGAGCGGTCCAGAACGGGTTTTATTTTGTGCACAAATTTGGCTGATGCTTCCTCTCTTGGCTGAAGTGCACACTGCTCTACTTCTCTTCCTTATTTTTGTGCTTTGCTTGCATTGAGGTCTCCTCCTCTCTCCTCCTCCTCCACTCCAAAACTGCCAGGTTCTGAAATACGCAGCAGTAGAAAAAAAGAAAAAATAAAGGAAAGAAAAGAAAAATAACAGAAAGAAAACTGCCAACCAATTTCACATTGCCCTTTTCAAAGGACACGACTAGTTATGGAAAACACAGCCGAGTGCTGGCGATAAACTCACGCAGCAAAGAAAGCCGTCTCGCCAAGCGGGCTCCCATCCCAGCCGGCTGCCGGGCGGTCCCGCGGGGATGGGGCGGCAGTCTCGGGGGTCCATGGGGTGGGNNNCGGGGGGCTCCTGGGGGTGGGCGCCCCCCCCCCCGGCCCGCCTGTCCCGCTGCCCGCCGGCCGGCCCCCGGTCCCCTCCCTGCCATCCCGTCCCGCCCGGTGCGCCCTGTCCATGGTGCTGAGCGGCGGCTCCAGCCCTCGCTGCCCGCCCCGCGCCGGCAGCACGGCGAGGGTTTTTCCTTCAGGTTCCGTAGGCTTCCACCTTGAATTGCTGCTGCTGCCTCCGCGGTGCAACAGATGTTTTCCAGCCTGGATTTTCCTCTTTTAGCCGCCCTAAGAAGGCAGGGAGATTTATTAAAGCCAGAGTCTCCATAGGTGAATTGGCTCTCCACGCGCTCTGCGGGCTCTCTCACTTTCCCTGGTAGTATCTTCAGCAGTTGCTTGCATAAGAGAGAGGATTAGATCAACACTGAAGACGCCTTCTGCCTCGATTTGTTTGTGTGTTTACTTTTAATTTTTAGGATATCTGCAGAAATAATGAGAAACAGCAGGGAATGAGGAACTGATTGAGATTGATCGTTTTGTGTATTTGGCTTGTGATGACCTTTGGGGAAAGTAGGTATTTAATTTTTACTGATGTTGTAAAGGCACAGACAAAGTCCTGACCTTTCTGATCCGGGGTGACCACTATGAGCATCCCACTGAGAATTAATTACAATTGCCTGGAGCAGCTCCAAGCAGCATTTATTAGAGCACTGTAAATGTGGTAAAAGCGATCAGTATGCCTGGGAGAAGCCATTCCATGTGCCTGCTGTGATATCAAAGAGAAGCTCAGACTTGTTTGTTGTACTGCTTTGCTGTTCATTAACAAGACTGAAATAGGAGAGACAGCATTAGAACTCGAGGGCAAACATTTCCCATCATTCTGCTCTCCACACGGGTACTTTTGTATCAGATTAAGGCACAGTGGATAGAACTAAGCAGAACAAAAATCAAACGCCTCCCCGAGAGACAGGACATGGTGCAATTCTCTGATTGTACAAAGCACAGTGCAAAAGCTTCTTCTAGCAACCTCCTAGAAATGGAAAGTGGAAGTGAACAGAATGCTCCACACAAGAGCTCTGTACAAGGAAGTACTTAACAATCAAGGTATGCCATGATGCCATTATACTTTAGCATCTAGCACAAAGCTGGGACTATTAATCCCATGGGACCTTAAGTCCTTTCCCCCAGAGATCTGCCTAAAAATGGAAGATCGGTTACATGTTCAAAGTTTAGGCAGAACTATTTTCTATAAGATATGATGATTTTATCTGATACTCTGACAAAAGAACTGGAATTGGATAAGAAGGTTTAAATACAAATTGTAAAACCATCAATTTTTTTGGAGAAAGACTTAATTGGGAATGAAGATGAAAAAGATAGAAATGTGGATTAACCTAAAATGGAAAGGGCAGCCAAGTTACAGCAGATGGCTTTTTCTTGTTCTTTGAGTGCCTTATAATGAGGAAAATATGCTATGTAATGACAGTTGTTTCTAAACTGACTTTTTTTCAGCTGGGGGAGCATGTGTGAGATGTGGTTTCCCATGCAGCACTGGTTGAAAAAGGAGAATAAAAGACACATAGCTGCAGACAGTCTGGATCAAGCTGTTTTTGTTGTGGAGTTCCGGAGCTGAGTTTGATGTATGATAGGAAAGACAGCCATCTCCCATTCCAGCTAAAACCCAACGAGCAAATAGCCTCTATTTCTCCTTGCTGCCTCGCCTCCCTGAGCATCTACATGGCATAAAGGTTCTGCTATTCTCTTTCTGCAACAGAGCCTCCCAATAGCCCTTTCTGTGGGTTGACCAGGATTTCTTTATTCTGACAGGTTTTTATTCTGTCTTGTTGCGGCTGCTGTTATTTCCTTCCAGTATCAGTTAAGAATCTCTCTTGTGATGCTGTTATCCAAACAACACATTTTCCTACAACTGAAAAACTGCTGTTAAAAATTACTCAAAATCTCCCCCTCGTTCCATTTTTTCTTACTCCTTCCTATCCAAAATGGGGTTGAGAGGGGGAGGCAGTGAGAGAAAACGGAAGAGGCAGCCTATTCTATATGGCATACGCTCGATTTCCCAGCAAGGCTTAATTGCCATGGGGAGTAAGGACTCCTGTTCCTTTTGACACGGCGAGCATTCGGAGCGCAGCCAGTGCCTCTTGCCTGTTCCAGTTTGCACGCACTCGGGTGAGATCTGATTGTGCACTGGGGCACGTGTGAATACAATATGAATTGTACATGAGAGCCCAGGCATGTCCCCCGAAGGCCGTAGGCATCCGTGCAGCTTTCAGGCAGACACAAGACCCACAGAAAATGATATTTTTCGAGCTCTTTTCATATCAGGTTTCATCTGACAATGAAATGGGCATGCTGGCCCAGAAGGTACAGGTGGAACTTTGAAACTCCCGTGTAGCTCAGGAAGAAGGGCCTATAACAAGGCAAGGGCAAGGGAGCCTTGCAGGACTGAGCTCATGACTGATATCTGAAGGGATTTGTGCTGCATGCTTCATAGGTACACAAGTCTAATTGGAGACAACAGGAGGCTTAGGATATAATGTGCAAGATGGAAACCCATCACGGTGATTGCTCTTCAACTTTGCATAATGACATGTGCATTGTGCTTTGAGGAGAAGCATGATTTCCCTTGCTTTTGAGTCTAAAATGTAGAAAATTGTGTTAGTTCTAGCCAAAAAGAACAAAAGCTAGAGAATCCGCATGCTGAAGCTATGTTGTTAAGGACAATAAGGAATAAGCTTCAAAAAAAGGAAACAAATAAATACAGAATTCTAAAACTTCATTTAAAAGAAAACCGTCATTTTCAAGATCAACTATAGTGATGTGAACCCTCAGTCATGTGAGCAAACACTCACATACAAATTACTTACTAGATGCTCAAAATCTAAGGACTTTCTTTGAGTGAAAATCCAACTTTTCCCTGCCTGGTATCAAAAATGCCCAGCTTTCACTGTCTATTCTGAAATACGGTTTTATGTCTCTCATGCAAATATAAGTGTTCCGTAATAGAAACAAGAGATAAGTAATCAAATTTAATATACTCACAAATTTTGAGGAAATTCTTAACTTCAGATCCCTTTAAAACATTGGTGTAGAAAGAGGTCTTTAACATTGCTAGACATTCTTTTAAGAAGCTGGAGAACACTGTTTGGAAAGCAGTGATCAGGTTCACTATCACATCACATCAGGTTAGCAAAGGTTCACTACCACAATGGAAAACTGTTGCCTGAGATTCTCCATGTCCTGAGTTTGATAATGCTTTGTATTTACTTCAGGGACCTGGACAATGAAGTAGAAAATATGTTTAGCACATTTGCAGATGTCACAAAGCTGGTGGAGTAGCAATCAAAGTGATCCTGACAAATGGGACAGCTGGCTGAAAGAAATTAGGGTGAACTTACTTCAAAGAGGAGAACACAAGGTCTGCACTTAATCTGGAAAAATCAAGTGCATTAACACAAAATGGAAAACAGCTGACTAGGCAGAAATTTTGCTGAAAAAGTTGTTGAGGTTGCAGTGACTCACAAGTGGGATGTGTATCCACAGTGTCATACTATTGCGGTAAAAGCAAACATGAGGCTTTGCTGTTGAGAGCTGCGTGTCTCGTTCTGGGCAGTGAACTTCAGCAAATGTGGAGGCAATTCAGAAGAAAGAAAGGAAAATGACCAGAGAATTAGAAGGCGTGTCCAATGAGGCAAGAAAGAAAGAGCTAGGGCTTTTATTTAGTGAATGAATGACTGGAGAGATTTGAGAAGCTTTCAAATAATCACAGGTTGTCCTCTGTTCTCTGTATCCATTGCAGGTATCAAGAGAAAAGGATGTGCTAAAATTACATAATGGAAAAGTTACATTAGATATTAGCAAAAAGTTTCTGACAATAGAAACTCGGCAAGAATACATGAGGAAATGGTGAAATTCTCTGCTTTAGATGAAATAGCTTAAAATAATAAAGCAGACATCAGTCCAAAACCATCTCTCTCTCATTTATGCTGGCTTGGCACAGGAAGGTGAATTCAGATAACTTTTTCTGTCATTTCAGCCCCATTTTCCATGCCTCTATGACTACTCTCACAATTTAATTCTAGTATTAACTTTTCTATTTGCAATTAATTTACATACATTTTTGAAAGGTGGTCTCAGAAAACTCTATCTCACCTCTATGATTCATACATTTCATTTTCTTCTGGTGCTCTCCAACTTTTACCTCTACCTTCATACTTTATCCTTTACATCTCAGCTTCTTCTGCTCTGGGACAACAGATGCCAAGCCCTTGCCACTAGGCAAGCCTAACTGGTGATCTAACTGTGTCCAGAAGCTGGGGTCAGGGATTTGGAGAGTGGCATTTCAAGTGGAAAATAAACTCCTTGGTTAAGCTGCTGGAAGGAGACAGTCTCCTTGGCCTTGCGTCACTCCCTTGTCACACAACAAGATATGACAGCTCACTTGTCATAGCACTCCTACGAGGAATCTGTGGCTGTGTACAATGGGCCAGGAAAGGTTCAGAAGCATTTTGTACTCACCGTTGTGCATCCTTGTACACTTCATCGTTTGATCCCTGCCATCTAAATGGCTGTGCATAAAAATAAGCTGATATCCCTAACAATTCCAGGACATGCCAGGAGCATATTTTTTATTGGCATCCACTATGATTTTTATAATTGAATAAAAAAGAGAAAAATAATGTAACATAACTAATCCTTTCATCACAGCCATCTCCTTCGTTACTCCTCCCTCACCTTACCTCACATACTAGACTGCAGCTAATGTCTGTCCAAAGAAGTGGGATGCTGCTGAGACATTCCAAGGTTTTGAACAAGCTGGTTTTTGGCTTTGCAGTTTTGGGCATCCAGGTGTCATTCAAAGTACTTTCATACCTAAGGCAAATCACAGGGGCTCAAATATAAGCCAAAGCCACTTCTTGTTCTGATAGCTTATCTTCACTCTGCCCCTTTGACTTCCCCCAAGTCAGAGATGGTAATGGAGTACAACACTGAGGCACTCACTCTTTTCTGTGGATGAGAAGAGAGATTCCTAAGGGGCCCTAAGGGACCTACATGATAACCTCTTGCTGAAAGTCAGTGGGAAATGGATGGTTGCAATCTCTGTTGGTGTACATTACCCTTGAGAGAGACGAGAGAGACAAGAGAGACAAGAGAGACAGACAAATCAGATGGAGTGAGGCTACCAGTAACTATTGGACATTGGGCCGGGAGGAATCCAACATAGTTACCATGAATCTTTCAATATCCATGTCTGTTTATGGGCTTAGTGGAGTGAGAAAGCAGCTAGGGACTTCCCAGAACACTGCATAAATCTTTTTACACTAAACAACATGTTGTTATTCCTTACCCTTTTATTTTTCTCCAAGAAAGCCTATTTTTACCTTTATAAGAGATTTTTTCTCTCTTGACATTACACCCCTGTTATAATTGGTGGCCATAACACAAAGAGGCACAGAAGTTTAGGAAAGGACTGCTGGGTTTGTAAAAAGCTGTAGTGAATCCAGCTAGGAGAAAAAAAAATTAGCTCATCTTTAGCTGATGGGAAAGTGTGTCCTGGTACTCTTTGAAACATTTCACACGGTCCTGTTTGCAGAAACCCAACTTTCCTTGTGACCTTCCCTTCCCTTCCCTTCCCTTCCCTTCCCTTCCCTTCCCTTCCCTTCCCTTCCCCTAGATATTCACCCTGGTTCCATCTTTTTAGTTTCACCCCATTTGTCTTAGCTGTGCTACACTAAATCAACAGTGCACTACTAACTACAGCTTTCTGTATATAATTTTTAATCTCTCAGGGAACTTGGAATCATGTCTTTCCTGTGTTTCTTTTTATAAAGGGAGCTTGTTCAACTGGCAACGCTGTAAAACCATTAAGAGAGTCTGTCCACTCCCGCCATAGATCACCAGTCCTTGCTTCATAGGATATCCTGCTACACTGCCCTCCCAAAATGTCAGGGCCAGCAAAGAAAAACGAGTGCTTTGCATAGCAAATAGTTTTTATGACTTACAGTTAATGGACCTTACTATTAATTGGCAGAATTACAACTCCTGTTTAGTTGATGAAAGTAGCTGTCTTGAAAAGTTATTAGGCTTCCTTTTGTTCTTGCTTCCCTGCATTTTTTTTTCTCAAGATTGATTACACAGTGACTCTTTGAACTTACATTGAATGTTTCCTTTGAGGATCTACTTGCATCTTGGTTTCATATTCTTTGCTAGTCTTTCAGTATTCCAGCAATCCAGAAGGAAAACAATAAAGAAAAAGCAAAACAATTAATAGTCTAAGGAAAGTATTCCTGAAAAATGTGAGTCATATGATAATATCAAAAACAATGAAAATACGAGTAAGATAAGAAATACATATCAAGGCTAAACAGTTTTGTGATTGAGGAAAATAAACTCTATTAACAGAGATGCAGTAATTCATAGAGCATCTTAGGTTGTGCAGTGTCTGTACCTCCTGGCTATCCTAAATCAATTACTTCAGTCAAGACATGGTTCCTCTTTCTCTGGGGTGCGGCTGTGGATGGAGGGAAAGCAATTTATTTCAAAAGCTGATTCAGCAAGAAACTCTGCAGGGGCCTATCAATGTACCATTAATAATCAGAGATGCTGTAATGATTATTGGTGGCGTTGTAAATCATTTGTGCAACGATATTTATTTTAACATTATTCAGCAATTTTGTGTTTCCTGAAAGACAAAAAGGTTTTCATACCATGAAATATGCTCTCCAGCAGGAAGCAACAAGCTTCTACAACAGCCTTTCAAAATACTGTTTCTTCTTATGCTGTATCTTTTTTTGTGCGTGCGAAATGAACTATTCAAGAAAAGGAGGTCCTTATAAATTTGATCTAAACCAGTGATATTATAAGCAGACATTAAGAAAATGTCATGCTCACTTCCACTTACTCATCTTGGTTTCAGTCTCCAATAACCCTCCCTTTTCATTATCCTCTGAAGTCTGGTTCTTCCGTCAGGTGAAATTAATAGAAGATCAATCTTGGATATCTCTTGGTGTGCCAGTCTACTGCCTTCAGAGGGCTTTTCTGAACCATGATTTAACTTAAAAAATGGTATTGGTTCATACAAATGCTGATTCAATTATTCCTTGCCTTTAATTTAACCACCTTTCTTATTCTCTTAATGAAAACTCAATACCAATTCAATGCAAATTGTTTGGCAGATTTGCCTTATTTGCAAATTCAAAGGCAAGGTCAAAGCAGCAGTAATAAAGCTGTGCCTGAGTTCCTTTCTTACAAGATCTAGATGTTATTAGAAATGGCATTAAAAATGTCATGAATACAGAGGAGAAAAATGAAAGCTAAGAAGTAATCCAGGAGACTGGGAAGCAGCCGGAACGAAATAAATGTTAATTAATACCTAGCATCACATGGGCTACTAACTTGTATTGATGGAGCAGAAAAAGAGTGCTGGTAGAGATAGGTCTGTTTGAAATTAATATTTTTAAAACCTCAGGATCCCATTTTCAGCATGAAAAAAGCACCACTGAACGAGCATGCATGCAGCTGTATTTTAACAATAGCAAGTCATTTCCCCTCTATTTTATTTTACAGTCTTTGAAGAGTTTCCACTTGCTGCATATGTGTTTTAGGAAAAATACTCTTTTTTTGGACAGAGAACGAATTTTTCTGAAAACCTTGAGACTGTTTTGCTCTTAGGATTTTTGTCCCACTAAGTCCTTATGCTGATTAAAAAAGCTGCTGCTTCCTTCTTTTAGGGTTATGTTACTTGAAGACTTCTTTTCTGTTTACTTTGCTAGCGATCATAAAACTGTCACCATCAGCAGTTCAAAGCTGGCTTGCTGCTTTTTGCTGTGTAACGTGGAGTGATTTCAGCAGTGGTTCTCAGCTGTTGCTTCTTACCATGACTGATATAAGTACCTCGAATACAAACAATTTTTCTGAAAATGATAGCAATCACACGTTGTTGTTGTTGGGGTTTTTTTGTGTATGTGAAAAGAAGGTGCTTGTGAGCCTGCAACTTCGCTGTAAGGCAAGATGTGGGTAACTGAAGTGTTACAACTGGGTTTGAGTTCAGTAAACTTTTGGTTGCCAATTGACGGGAGATGGTGTTTAAAAAAACCCTGCTTTCAGCCGGGGTTATTTTTATTGCCTAAATAGTATTTATTCAGTACGACTCCAGAGACAGTGGCTGTCCCTTCAGCTTTGCACAGCCTGAGACACCAGTGCCTCCCCGCTCCTCGGGGTCCGAGTGTGTGCAGCGGAGCAGCCTGAGCCTCCGTGGGTGAGGAAGCTGAGGGTGATCTCCGAGGATGAGGCTGCTGAGCTGGTTAGGTCGGCTGCCCACCATCGCCGTGGGTCCTGCCTGCTCCTCTCCGGTAGAGCATTATCCCGAGCCGTGGTCAGGGGGGTGTTCCTGACCTCCTTGTACAGGCCAGTCGTACGCATGACCCCACATTAAAGGCCAGGCAGGGACTCTATCGATCTGGACAGCCTGCTGAACTGGGCACAGCAGCTGCTCGCCATCTCCATGAGCTTGCTGGTTTTGGGTGTCCTGTGTTAGTTGTCGTTAGTTGTCGAAGCCGCCCGGGCCATTAAAATCCTTTAAGCAGCTGTTCTACCCACCCTGCCCCTCCAAAATCTGATTCATGTGATACACTCCCACCGACCTTTTTCCTAGAGGCCTCGCGGCGCGCCACAAAAGCCCCCCGCTGCAGGGACAGCCACAAAGGGCGGCAGCTCAGGCAGAGCTGGAGGGGGCACACTGCCGGGGCTGGCTCGGCAGCTGCAGCCCCCGCAATGCACCTGCCCAGCGGGGAGAGAGCCCGCCGGGATAAACGCGGGTCTCTCGGGGGCCCGGATGCCCGGGAGCTGGATTCAGCAGGAATTGGGTCGCAAGGGCAAGAAAAGGGCAGCGGGGTGGGCGTGCTCGTGGCAGTCGGGAATGAGGGCAGAGGCGCCGCAGAGGCCTCTTGCGGGCAGAAAAGGGGCCGGGGCGGAGGGCGGGTGACAGCACTGACCCCGCGAGCGACGTGGCGGAGGCGCCAGATTGCCCCGGGGACTGAGAAGGACTGGGCACCGCTGTCCCGCAGCCGGGGCCGGGCGGGAGGGGCGGCTGGGGCACTGAGGGAAAGCGGCGGCTGCTCCCGAGGGGCACGCAGGTCTCGGGGGCCGCCTGGCA